>JABEVN020002850.1:0-20140 GCA_013146195.2 Codonopsis lanceolata
GACGTGTTGCCTTTGGTATGGATTTGGTAAACTTTTTGGTCTCTAATAAAATTCCCCAAGTTTTTTCTAAATCTAAACGAGAAAACCGCAGTGAGGCTAAGAATATGGGACGAACCAAACTTGTGGAAGCATTATCGACCAAGTTATTCGTCGTTGTGTCCCGGAAATGAGATGGCCTCTATTCTTAAGTTCTGTCATGAGTATGCATGTGGTGGTCACTTTGGTGCCAACAACACCGCTAGAAAGTGTTAGACAGTGGCTTCTTTTGGCCAAAATTATTTATGGATGCCGCCGCCTTTGTAAGTCTTGCAGACCGTGTCAACGTGTTGGAAATATAGACGCCGCAATGAGATGCCACAAAAACATCGTAATGAATTGTGAGGTTTTTGATGTTTGGGGAATTGACTTTATGGGTCCGCTTCCTATTTCTTTTGGTTTTGTGTACATCTTACTTGCAAAGGACTATGTTTCCAAATGGGTTGAAGAATCCCTACACGCACCGATGATGCTAAGGTGGTGGTGAATTTCCTCAAGAGCAATGTTGTGTCTAGGTTTGGGATGCCTAGGGCCTTGATAGGCCTTGATCGATGGAACTCATTTTTGCAATAGGTTGGTTGAGGCCTTAGTCAAAAAGTATAACATCACTCATAAGGTCTCCACCGCCTATCATCCTCAAACCAATGGCCGCGGTTTCCAATAGGGAAATCAAGTCCATCCTCGAAAAGACCGTGAAAACCCGAATAGGAAAGATTGGAGTCTTAGGCTAGAGGATGCTTTGTGGGCTTATCGCTTTACAAGACACCTATTGGTATGTCCCCATACCGATTAGTGTTTGGGAAGCCATGTCACTTGCCCGTTGAATTAGAGCACAAAGCCTTTGGGCAATAAAAAATTCAATATGAACTTAGACGGGTCCGTGAGGAAAGAAAACCGCAATTGAATGAACTTGATGAAATCCGGAGAGAAGCGATGAAAATAATTTGTCTTACAAAGAACGAGCAAAAGCGTGGCATGATAAAATGATTTTGAGGAAAGAATTTAAGGTAGGTCAAAAAGTCCTCTTGTTTGATTCGCTGCGCTTGTTTCCCAGAATTGAGGTCCCTGGACCTGTCCTTATTTGGTGAGGGAGGTATTCCCACATGGTGCGGTTGTGATCTCCGCCTCCTCCGAAACCAAGAGTTTAAGGTAAATGGGCAAAGATTAAAACCCTATTTTGATGGGGGGAGAGGTTAATGTAGAGGATGTGGAAATGATGGATCTCTACGATCCTAATTATGATTAATCCTTATGCTATGGTCTTTCCCTAAGATTTGGTCTAGCTAAAGACGGTAAAGAAGGCGGCTTACCTGAGGCAACCCTGGTTTCTATTTCTTTTATTTTATTTTATTTTTGTTCACTTTTATTTTTATGAAATAGGTGCTACTTAGGTATTTTTGTGTGTAGTGTCAGTGCAGAAAAGCAAGGAGGAAGAGAAATTTTGGCCGCCCGCCTCAACTCCAGAGCGCGCCCGCCTCATTCATATCATGCGCCGCCTCAACTTCAGTTCGGGTCGAAAATTTGACTTTGAGGCGCCCGCCTCATTCATATCCATGCGGCCGCCTCAACTACTGTGATCGGGGAAAATTTGACAGTTTGAGGCGCCCGCCTCATTCATATCCATGCGCCCGCCTCAACTACGTGGATCGGGGACAAATTGCCGCATTTGAGGCGCCCGCCATTCATATCCATGCGGCCGCCTCGATTTGAAAAATTAGCTCAAGATTTGAGGCGCCCGCCTCATTAATATCCATGCGCGCCGCCTCAACATCGAAATTGTTTTTGAAGTCCGACCCATCTACGATAGGAATTGCACGGTTAAAACCAAGTCCGGTCGGATTGGGTATGTTTTGGGTCGTATTTAAGAAAGTAAAAAGGCCGATACCCCCAACAATACAATCCCACCGCTCACTCTCTTCTTCTTCCTCGCTCTCCAAATACAAAAACCTACCACTCCTCCATTAAATCCGGCGATTTCTTCCTCTTACACCCTCCAAATCACTACACTCCCCGTTACAAAAGTTAGTCCCTCTCCATAAGCTTTCAGATTCACCAGACATTACCAAATTCCTGCACCTTCATCTAAAACCCTTGAAGTTTTCCTACGAGACTTTGAAGATTCCGCGAACTTTTGCAGATTCCGGCAGAGTTCAAACTTTCCGGCCACAATTTTTCCGCACTTGTTTTCTTCAAGGTTAGAGCCTCTTTATCCATTCCTCAGTGGTTTCCATTTGTGTTGAAGATTGGGTTATTTTTGCTTGGAATTATATTATTGCTTGACAATGAATATGGGAAACACTAAAGGATCATTCAAAAAAGGAGGAAGAAAATCCAACGAGTCCCGAAAAAACATAGGCATGATGAGAGTACGCCTAGTGCCCCTCCCTCGAACCTTTCTCCGTAGTGGAGACCCCCATGACTCTTCCCTGCTTAATTACTACTTGTCCCAAAATTATTTCTACTTTCATTCGATAGGCCATGATTGCCGAAAGAAAGTTTAACATAGGATCCTTTCGGCCTTACCGAGAGATTTGGGTTTAGACGTTGGCAACAATTTTGTGATGAACCAAGCGGAGGAAGGGAACAGCTTTGGTGGTTAAGGAATTTTATTCGAACATGAATCAAATCCCCTGTGCCGTGACATTCCTATGTAAGGGAGCCGCACGATAAGATTCCGTGAGGACATCAATAGGTTCTACTGACTTCCTAGGTGGCTCGAGAGGATTGTGAGTATGTTCGAGCTATGCATGGCGATTGGCGGTATATTTTATGGACGTGGATAGGACTTTGGCGGAACCAACTTCAATGGACCAACAATCCTGATGGTTCACCCAAGTTTGTGATTGAAACTCGCTTAATCTGTGGCAAAGGGGGTTAATAAATTTGTGTGTTCGAGGTTGCTTCCGACATCGCAAAGATGTGAAGGTTCCGTGGAATCATGCGGTACTCATTCATCCGATTATCAACGGTGGATCTATTTCGGGGCATATTATTTCGTAACGATGCGCAAGATGTGGGAGCAAGTAAACGGAATGGGTTTCCGCACTCCATCACCGACACGGATTGGTCAAGGCCGCGGGTGTTCGGTGGAATTTTGGGGCGACGAGTGAAGATCATTAAGCCCATCTCTCGAGATTCCCTTGAAAGCTATAAGAGGGAAGTAAGAGGGATGAATGTTCGAATTGTCGAGGAGCAGGTCGAGGAAGAGGCTGAGTTTGAAGAGGAGGAGGATGACGATGAAGATGATGACTTTATGGAGGAGGCTGAGGATGTTGATTCTGGGGCGGCGAGTCTGGGTGCTAGTGGTGTGGATCAGCTGATTGTTCGTATGGATAGGCAGTTTGCTATCTCTATGGATCGCCAGAGCGTATTCACTATTTTGCGCGCATGGCACCACAAAGATGATGATGGCAGATGGCAAAGTTGGCCATTCCTGCAGAGCGCCTGGGCAGGTCCGTGGGACTATCGCCTCAGCCGCCCAAGAATGCCGGAGGTATCCCTATCCCCTGCCTCACTTCTATTTTACTTTTGTGATGCATATGGGGCTATGCATGATTTTGTGAGGGGCGCATATGTGCATATGCTTGCCGGTTGTTGTATTTGTTAAAAAAAAAAACAAAAAAAACAAAAAAAACAAAAAACAAAAAGAAAAGAAAAGAAAAGAGAGGCTAAGTGAAAACCCGAGAGGGCGCTTAGGCAAAAGGAGAGAGTGTGAAGAAAGAAAAGAAAAGAGAGGCTAAGTGAAAACCCGAGAGGGCGCTTAGGCAAAAGGAGAGGGTGTGACAAGAAAAAAAAGAAAAAATAAAAAAATAAAAAAGAAAAAATGAAAAAAATAATAAAAAAAATAATATGAGAGTCTAGGTGAAAACCGAAACGGCGCCTTAGAAAAAGGTGAGTGAGTGAATCTCTTTCCATCTTTTATATCACCGCGTGAAGTCATAAGGGAGGATTGGAGCATCGGGTAGGTTTATTTATTTTTGGTGTTGGAGGTTTGGTTTAGAGGTGTTAGGATATAAAATCCTCGTTTTTCTTTTTGGTGATATAAGGGGGTGTTGGTGTGATTCACGAGGTAAGTCTTTGCTTCGGCATAGACTTTATTTTTGAGGGTGTAGTAGTGCGAGAATAGCGTGGGGGAAACTTAGGACATATTTAGTTCCCCCTAGCTTTTTGTTGTGTGGGCCTTAGCTTGATGTCCCGCTTTTTGCATATTTGGAGTTGGGGTCGAGCTAAGGTCATTGGTATCATTGCTATTGTCGAGTGATAAGGAGCGGAGTTTCATTCTCCGAGTTTGTTGTTTGTTTGGGTCGATGTTTGTTAACCGTTGTTTCTGAGGGTTAGAGGAGATTAGGGGTCATTTTCCTCCCATGCTACGCCGATTAGACCTGCTTAGAGTGGGATAGGATATTACTCGTGACGAGTAATGGTCTAAGCGTGGGGGAATTTGATGTGGTGGATTTTATGATATGTAATTCCCTAATTTTCTAGACATTTTTATTATTATTTTAATGTATTTTAGTTTAGTTTGATGTAATTTTGAGTAGTTTATGATTTGGTAAGTTTTTGGGTAACTTTTGTAATTTTGAGACTTATTGTGAGTATTTTGTGATGTCCCTGCAAAAGTTTATTATTGTGGAAGATAAAATTGCTAGTATCGTAAGTGTGGGACCAAACTGTCAAAAGCTGAAAGTTCAAGGATCAGATTTCAAAAGCAGCAGAGTTCGAGAATCAAAAGAGAAAAGTTTGAGGTTCAGGGGTCAAAGTGAAAGATAAAGATTTGGAAACTATTTATTTTTGGTAATAGATGGTAGGAGGATTTGACTACTTTTTATTAAATATTCTCTTTCCTTTTTCTTTTAAGATTTTCCTTTTTAGTTTAGGATTAGGTTTTGGGGAACAAGTATATATACTTGTTTTGACTTCATAATTATCTTCTTCTTCTCCTACGAATTTTCTCTAGAGATTCTAGCTATTTTCATGGAAGCTTAATTACATTGCTTTGGGTTTGAATCCTGAACCGTTTGTTTAATTCAATTGAGGTATTAATTTCTTTACTTCTGAATCCCTATTCATAGTTTTACTTGTTTGAATTGCTAGATTGATTCTTAGGGTTTTGAGATTTGATCACCCTCTTTTCCCTTGCAATTGATTTAATGCTAGTTTAATCTTAAGTCTGTGTCAGATTATGATTTTACACAAGTAGCATCTTTGAGATTTATGCATGTGTCATGGTAAATTGAAAAGGGAGTAAAACTAGTTTTCTTTCTATTTGCAAAAGAATAGAGAATTCCTTGATCTTAAATTCTCAAAGTTTTATCAATCGTTATTGTGAACCTAGACGTGTCGTGCTTAGGTTTAGATACTGATTAGGGAAATAAGTGAGTGTGTCACCGCTTATAACCATCATTAAGGAAGAAATAGGGATTGAAATATATCTCGGATCAAGTGAATAGGAGAAAGAGAGAGAAATTATACCGATGATATTGATTGATAAACGGGATGGAGACAAATCTGAAGTGCTAGTCCTTAATTGTTTACAACTTAGTTTTAATTTCTGCCTTAGGTAGTTAATTAATCACAAATCGACCCTCAATCTTGTCAAATGACAATTGTGCAACCGAATAACCGCTTCTTCTGGATCGACCCCGACTTGTCCTAGTAGCTTCGCAGCTCAGAGCCGAGTCTTGTCTTGGTAATTAATTTGTAGGCGTGCGACTTTAGCCTGTCAGTTGTGTTTGCTTTAGAAAAAATTCGATCCTACCTGTTATGTTCTAAAGTCATTATATTTTCTGACCATGAAGCCCTAAAATATCTATTGAGTAAGAAAGAGGCCAAGCTGATGTGCGCAAAACGCAACACGGGCAAGATTACCCGGCCGTATCAAGTAATAAAGTTCATAAGTACGAGTCGATCCCACGAGGAATGCGTTTAATTCTCACTCCAACTAAGTACCGAAATTATACTAACTAATTATATTTGAGCGAAAAGAAAATGAATTAAAATCTAAAAATATAAACAACCTAGAAAGCAATTAAATCTAATATACTGCGGAGGTGGGTTGGCAACAACAAATCAAGATAAAAATATAGGAACGCAATATTTCTAGTCTAGCCGATGTTTAATTTAATCATCTTTTTACTTTTCTTTAACTCAAGTCATGGTAGTCGGACGCGCTATTTTATTCACTATGGGCTTTCGCTACGTATAGCAAATCTAGCTATCTCTCAACCTTGCTACGGGCTCATATCATCGCAACACATAACATAGGGGAGAAAATAACTGCATGTGTAAACAAGCATCCAAAAACTATCTACGCACGATCTCCTTTCGGCCTCACGCCACGCAAACTACTATTGTGATTTTCGGAATAATAAGAAGGGCTTTCGCTTCGTATCCTATCATTTTAGTGATCATCTAATGGTTCGCTACGCCATTAAAAACATGAAGCACACACAATAATAACCAAGCGCATGGGTAATACTTCGCAAAAAGAAACTCTCTATATTTTTCTACAATTCATGTTGGTAGCCGAGACAACTAAAATTGGCTAACTACGGGCTCTCGCATCTTATAGTCAACTCTAACCTCCCCGACCTCGCGAATGGCTAAGGTGGTTCGATCGTGTGTCAAACCTAGTCTCATTTTGGCTATCGGTGTGTGTCACAAAACACCAACTATTAAATTGATTGGTCCGAAATATAAAGGTAGCTCTCGCGGATCCTAAATATTTCTAAAATCATTTAATTATTGGTCAGATAATTAAAAGCATTAATTTCACAAAATAATAACCAACATGATTGTGTACTAAATGAAGAGATAAATTAAATTAAAACACTACATTGGACATAGAAAATAATTGCATTTCCATAAATAAATTAAGCACCAACCAATTCCACAATTACAAAATAAATAAACCCTAGAAAATACAACAAATATCATAAAAGTTAGGTTGAAAGAATTAAACCGAATGTTGCTCGAATCCGGGGTTGAAATCTTTTGTAAATGCGTCCTTAGCCCTTGATTTGAAGCTCCAAACCTTTAATGGTGATCAAACATTGGAGACTTGGTGTGATTTTGGAAGGAAAGGGGGCTGGTGCCCCATTAAGGGCTAATGCCCGAAATGGGGGCTTGTTCTTCAAAATGATGAGGCTGCCAGGATTAAAAATGGAGGCAGCAAAGGGAGCAAGGCAGCCAGGGGTACGTATTTTGGGGAATGCAAGAAAGAAATAAGGGCTGAAAAGGAAAGAAAATGGGGGTTGGGGCACGGTTGGGCAAGGGTTAACCCAGCAGAGGGCACGCTGGTCTGGGCAGATGGGTAATGGGCTGAGGGGTGAAAGGAAATGGGTTGGATGGTGGGCGGTTGGGCTGGAGCAGACGCGGGTTACCCGAATCCATCAAGGAGTTCGCGGGTCAGCACTAATGGAGGGGGCGCGGCAGATTGTGACAAGTGTCACCAGCGGTCAGGCAACAACACATATGGACCTTTTTGGAAATTGCTCCGGCGCCCTTAGTGTTCTGGAACTTAGCGCCGCCTTCCAGACTTCTCCTGGATTTGCACAATGGTCCTCCGTTAGTTATATCAGTCTCTGTTAAACCTCAATTGCCTTGGATCTCTTAACGGTCTTAACGGGCATTGACCAAATAATTTCCAAATTAACTTTTAAGCCTGGAATTGTCTCGAACTTCGTGCTAAACACCGTATAAAAGCTCGATTATACATAGAAACCTACATTAAGCACAAAAACACAAATAATAATATTTCCAAAGCATAATTAAATCAAAAATAACAAAAAATTCCCAGAAAAATTTGTGGAAATCTTGCGCTCATCACAAGCCTAGGCTCATTATATAGATGTTATTATTGCAAGAATTTGATATTACTATTAAAGATAAAAAGTGAACAGAAAACGTTGTTACCGACCATTTGTCTAGGTTGGAATTTCTATATTTGCTTGAACGTGAATTTCTTGATAATAAAATCTCTATGAATGAAGACTTCCCTGATGAACAATTGTTGGCAGTTCAAACATTTTAAATCTTGGTATGCTGATTTTGTTAATTATCATGTTGCAGATATTATTAATCCTAATTTTGATTTTTATCAAAGAAATTTTTTTTTAATAGATGCTAAAAAGTACTTTTGGAAAGAACCACATTTATTCAAAATATGTTCAGACTCCATAATTAGAAAATGTATTCCTGATCAAGAACAACAAAGTATTTTGGTGTTCTGTCATGAATACTCTTATGGTGGTCATTTTAGTAGTACTAAAACTGCTAGGAAAATCATATAATCTGGTTTATATTGGCCTACCATTTTTAGAGATTCTGAAATATTTTGCAAGACATGTGATAAATGTCAAATGACTGGTGGGATTAGTAAAATGAATGAGATGTCCTTACACAACAACTTAGTTGTTAAAATCTTTGATGTATGGAGTATTGACTTTTTGGGTCTATTCCTAATCTCGAATGGTTGTGAATATATTTGAGTTGCTGTTGACTATGTGTCAAAATAGATAAAAGTCATTGCCACTCGAAACAATGATGCCAAACAGTTGTCAAGTTTTTGGATGATATATTTACTCGGTATGTAGTACCGAAAGCCATAATTAGTGATCAAGGAATGCACTTCACCAATCGTTTAATGAATGCGTGCCTTAGGAAAAATGGTGTGACTCACAAGTTGGCTACACCCTATCATCCTCAGACTTCTGGTCAAGTAGACGTAAGTAATTGACAGATAAAGGTAGTCTTTGAAAAGACTATTAGGCCAAATCGTAAAGATTGAGAGCCAAAACTTAAAGAAGCTCTTTGGGCCTACCGAACTACTTATAAGACCCCAATATGTATGAGTCCTTATAAAATGATGTATGACAAAGCATGTCATCTCCCAGTAGAAATTGAACACAGGGCGTATTGTGCCATAAAAACACTTAATTTTGATCTGGTTTAGGCTGGTGAAGAACGACTTTATCAGTTAAATGAGTTAGAAGAGCATAGGTTAAATTCGTATGAGAATGCTAAATTTTATAAAGAAAAAACCAAACGATGCCACGATATGAGAATCTCTGAAAAAGTGTTATGTCCTGGTTTAAAATTACTTCTTTTTAATTCTAGACTCAGATTATTCCCAGAAAAATTAAAATCAAAATGGTCTGATCCTTTCATAATAGTACGAATTTACCCACATGGAACAGTTGATATTAAAAATCCAAAGACTGATGAGATTTTTAAAGTAAATAGTCACCGACTTAAACCCTATTTTGAACACATGTTAGTAGAGAGAGCAATTGAACTCATTCGTCTCTCTAACACCGAGCTCCCAAAAGATTAGGTTTACACTTAGGTCGAGTCAAAGATATTAAATAAGTACGCTAGTTGGGAAACAACCCATTTTGATGAAATTTTATTTTGCTTTCATTGTGTAATTTAAATATGTTGTTCTCCATCTTATTTGATTATGAGCATTTAAATTAAATGTTTTCCAGTATTGGCATAATTTAAGTTTGGGGAAGAAAAACATCATAGTGTTGTATTTATATGTTTTCTAATATTTTAGTGTAATAGTTTTGTATAATTTTTAGAGTGCAAGAAAGAAACGACCTTAATGGAACGTAACGGAAGAACTAAAACGAAGACCGATCAAAACTGTGAAAAAGTTAAATAACACATCTCAAAATAAAATAATTGACTTTTTACGATACCAAAAAAGTAAAATATTTTTGTAGAAGGGGCGACACTTAGTTAATGTGTAGTGGGCTGAAGAGTACAATAGGATGCAAGAGGAGAGATCGCTCTAGAAAGAATTGGAGGGGTTGAATTCGATGCCGTTCACTAAATGCCTCAGTTCCATCCAAAAAAATCTTAGTTAGAAAAGTTTAACGATTAAAAAACATATATTACAAAATATCACAAGGGTTAGTTATAATTACAAACAAAATATCATATTTAAAAAGTAGGTCCGAGAATTACAACTCAAAACCCGTTAATTCATTTGATTAAACCCAACCAATTAACGGGTAACCCGTTTGGACCCAAAATTATTACTGAGTCGGGTTGGGTGAAAACGAATCGAACCCTTTACTTTTTTTACCATGTAACTTCTATTTTATAAATGCATATTTTTTTTGGGAAAAATTTAGCCTGTTATAACCAGATATGATTCAACACAACCCATTTTGATTAATTTGATATTCGGGTTCTAATGGATTTCAACTCATTTCAACTCGTTAACTGTCTTAACCCTATTCATACCCAACCAAACCCACAAAATTGTCAAGCTTACTAAAGAGTAAAATTTAAAAGTAATAGAGATTGTTTGTATAATTTCTGTAAATCAACTCTTTAAGTAAAGTAGCACACAGAAAAATAAAAAACGGAGTCCACTTAGAGCTGAGTAGGTCTCCTATAGTATGATCTTACGTACGGATCTTACGGACATATTCATATTAAATGAGTCAAAATTCAGTAATCTATGTGTAATCCCTCAACTTTTGAAAATTGCACCATCATGTCAATGTCACCATCATGTGACACGATATAAATGAAGAGTGTCACTTTGTAATATTAAAAGTATCACTTTTCAGTATTAATTGTGTCACTTGTCAGTATAAAATGTGTTACATTGCATTTTTAATAAAAATTATCACTTTTTTCCTTTAAAAGATGTTATGTTTTAGTCGTAAATGTATTACTTTTTAGCCTTAAATGTATTACTATTGGTCTTAAACGTGTTACTTTTGCCTTGGAAAGTGCTACTTTCCAATATAAGTGTATGAATTAAAATTGTCACTGTTATTTTTAAAGTGTCACTTTATAGTATTAAATGTATCACTTTTTAGTATTAATAGTGTAACTTTTTAGTATTAAAAGTGTTACTTTGCATTTTAATGAAATTTTCTTTTCACATAAAAAGAGTCACTTTACCTCAAAATGTGTCACCTTTTAGCATTAAAATTGTCACTTTTGCTTTTAAAATGAGTCACTTAGCATTTCATCAAAATCCGTTAAGGTCCGTCAAACATTGCAAAACAAATAAGGCTAACGGAGCTAACAAAGGATGAAAGTGCAAGGCGTGACAAAACATAAGAATTTCGACAGCAAAATTTGAAAATGTAAGGACTCCGAAGCAAAATGAGAAAGTTTTCATGGATGTGCTGGCACCTTTACCGAGTTGACACGTGACACCCTTCTCTTGGGTGGCCCGCATGCTATGTTGTCGGATCCGGATCGATTCGCGGGTTTCAGCCTCATGTATTCAATTTTTAGCTCATTTTCACCAGGGGCGGCCCTGAGTTTCGAGAGGCCCATGGCCAAAAAAAAAAGGGGGAGCCTTTATAAAAATAAAATCATTTAAAGTATTGGGAAAAAGAAAAGTAAAAAAGTTTATAGCAAAAATTAAACTCAAAATCTACCAAGTATGTTAACCATTAGGTCATCTATTCTAGATTAAATTAATCAACACGACTAAAGTAAATAACAACCTAAGATTCGAACCTATAACCTATAACTTATATCATGGGCATCATAACCACCAGGTGAAACCAAACAATTGTAAATCTTTTTAACACTATAATATATATGAAAAACATTTGTTGCGATTTTCACTCATATTTTGACCCGATTTAATTTCTTATTGAGTAATCCGTGATCTTTGTTGATATATGGGTTAACCACTTCATCAACCTTCTTTTTATCATTTTTAGGGTTTCCTTTTATTGATTTAAGATCCATAAGATCTACATCCTACCCTAGTTTTTGTCCCGCTTAGAAAGAAGTAAAACACTACATTCGTTTTCTTTGCAAGGAAAAAAATGGTGGCTTCAATGTTACGAGAGGCAAGTGAAGGTAGGAACCCACGAGAGAGAAAGAAAGAGAGAGAGAGAGAGAGAGAGAGAGAGAGAGAGAGCTGTGGAGTTGGGTGGGAAGACATCAAGTAGGTTTAACTTAAGAATTCAACCTCACCTTTTTGCATGTATACTTCTTCAGTTGAAGCTAATTAATTAAATGTACCTCTATCTCTATCTCTATCTCTACCAAACTGATCAGAACCTAAACCTTAAAACTCAACTCAAACTCAAAATTGTTATTGACTTTCCTTGGCTAGAATTATTCTGACTTAATCATAAAGCAATCACCACTTCATTATAACAAACCCCTAGCCACTTTCATCTGCTATTTCACTATGCATTTAATTCCCCTAACCACCACTACTACCACCACCACCTCCTCCTCCATCAAAAACATGAAAGACAGAATGGAGAGACTCGTAGTTCTTCCGTTTGCTGCTGGTTGCGTCTCCACCTCGAGTATCTCCGTTTGTCCACAACAACCTACCGGAACTCGAAGAGTACCCAAGCACAACACGATAAGCTTATCTCCCACAGGTCTCTCTCTCTCTCTCTCCCTCTCTTTCGATTACCGTACATGATCAAACTCGTTCCATATAGGATCGAGGGCTCGACTCTGTACCACTTGGCTACAGACCAATTGGTTCAGTACCACTTGGCCACGGGTCAATTGGTGCAGGTCTCGATCTCTTTCTATCTCTCTTGGATTACTTTTTTTTTTCTTTACGTTGTCGATTAATCGAGTTATTATCATAATTATTATTCACGGATCATGATCAATCTTTTGAAGGAATTAAGGAACAAGAAGATACATTGTCAAGTGAAAGCATGAGGAACTCATTTAGGTTTCTGGCACTTCCAAAGCCTAATATTTCCATTGGCCTCCAAAGGCTGTCCAAGAGTTTGAAATCATTCTCTCATCTCTTCGGTAATAGCCTTCTTCTCATTTACAACTCTACATTATAGCACTTACATATTACTCCATCCAACCCTAACATATAGTTTGACATTGACTTTTTTTGGTCAACATGATCAAACTTTGACCAAATATTTATAAAAATTTATTTGTCCTTACAAATTTTTAACAAAATTATTGATAGTGTTGTGTCAATAATTGAAATTTTATTACCTGAAACATAATAAATGAATTTTTAAACAGTGATTTGATGTTATTTACCATTCACTTTTCAATATGAAGTAATGTATCAAATTTAATTCCCTTTTTTTTTTAAAAAAAATTTGTTCTGTTTTTCTTACACGAGTTATGATTACCGTTGAAAACTCTGGTCACGTATAGACCTGTCAATTGGGTGGGTTTGGTTAGATTTGGTTGGGTTGGGTTTAGATAATCGGTTGATACATGTCGAAATCCATTAGAATCCAAATATTAAACGAGTTGAAATGAGTTTGGTTGAAATGAATCGGGTTGAAACGAGTAACGGGTTGAAGCGGGTCAACCCGTCTCAACCCCAAAACTTTCCCCAAAAAAACAAAAAATTATAGCATAAAAAGTCACGTGTCGAAATTGGTAACGAGTTCGACCCACTTTAACTCGACACAACCCAACTCGTTAATATTATTGGGTCGAAACGAAGTTATCCGCTTCAACACAAAAGTATTAATGGGTTGGATTGGGTAATTAGTGGATTGAGTTAGGTGAATTAATGGGTAATAAGTTACAATTATCAGGCCTAGTTACCTACCATCTTTCTAATTTTAGAAACTATGTAAAGAAATAGAATTAAATTTGACACACCGACGATGTGGTACTAATTTTACAGCGTTTTATAAGCCAACAACAAGAAATATAGCTCTTCAAATTCTAATTTACATATTAACCAATCAAACGCTTTAAAATAAAACTTATTGTGTCGATAAAATTGAAATATAGGTAATACTCCATCTAGGGGTGGCAAAATGGGTGTTTTGGATCTATGGATAATAGGCCATTATCCATGGATAACCATGGATAATGGCCTATTATCCATAGATCCAAAACACTCATTTTGCCACCCCTAACTCCATCCATTTCGTGCAAATAATCCACTATTTAATTTTGAGATATTTCACTTAAAGTGTTCACTTTCAAAAATTAAGACATAAAAGTGTCAATTTATTATTAATGAATTATTAGAAGTGTCATTTTCTTAAAAAATTTAATTTTCAAATGAGAATTTTTTACCCAGAACAGAAGGAGTATATGATAAGTATCGATACGTTTGCATACTTAAAGAAAAAAATACATCTCTCATTTGGTAAAAACTTATGTAAGAAGATTTTATAGATATTTTTTGTAAGACGGATCATATTTATCAGATCCACTGTGTATTAGTGGATTGAGTTATGAAATAGTGGGATACCGTCTTACAAATTAACATTCGGAAGACAGTGGAAAGTTACTCCTCTCCTTTTTAGATAGTTCTAAAAAAATGTCCGTCTTGTAATCTTTCTATTTTTAAAGTTATATTTATCATTTTACTCTTAATTTAATCTTTATTTAAATTGATGGATATAGCTCTCACATGAATATTTTTTTTAAATACACACTAACTTAATATTTAATTTTTTTTTTTTGAGCCGAGTCACCATCTAATCAAAAGTTTACTAAAAGAAGGAATTTTTATAAAGTAAGGAATGTGGAGAAGAATAGTAACGCTTTACGGATAAGATTTGACTTCCGTACAAGACTTCTAATATTCTTATCCTTTAAGAAATTCTTTTAGAATAAACCCAAAAGTAAAGTAAGATTTTATTATTATTTTTTGGAACCGAAAGAGGATTACAAAATCATTCTATTTTAACTTATTTAATCAATTTAATTAAACGCTAAACGTAGATTTATAAAATAAAAAATATTTGTCCGCCAATAGTTTTAAATGTTGCAATTGAATAGTATTTTTAATATTATTTTAATAATAAATTTTTTAATTATTTTTTAAAAATTAAAAGTATGTTAAATATGTAGTAATTCATTCGTCTCAAAATTATTGTCATGTTAATCCTAAAGGGTGATTCAGTGGTAGAGTTGGGGCTTTACAAAATGTAAGGTTTCAGGTTCGATCACTTCTCATGTCCCTTAGAGGAAAGGTCTACAAAATAAAAAATATATATATAAATTATTGTCATGTTGACCTGACAAACTGATAAAAAACAATTTATTTTATTATTAATGGTAAAAAGCAAAGATAAAATAATAAAAATATTTCTTAAAAAATGAAACTTTACAAATAAGATAATTTTTTTGGATACACAAACAAGGAAAGATGATAATTTAGGGATAGCCGGAGATGGACAATTTTCTTAACGCATTAATATCGATATATAGTAGACTGTTTTTGGAGAAGAGGGAGAGGGACAGATCTAAGTGTGAGACACTGAGACCAGTACGGCTCTAGCCCACGTAAAATTTTGGTAAAAAGATAAAAAAAAAAAGAATTTTTTTTATTAAACGTCATTATTAATTATAATTTTTTTTATAATTATGTATTTAATGGATATGACTCGTTACGTATGAGGTCATAAAAAATCGATTAATAAAGTTATTTTGTATGATTATTGTTATTTAAAATATATGGACATTCATTCTTTCTATGGGTTGCGTAGTGTTTAAGGAAGAAATGCAAGAAGTGGAAGTGGAGATGGAGATTGGTCATCCAACAGATGTGAAGCACGTGACACACATAGGATTGGATGGGTCTGCAACCACCACCAACTGTTGGAACAATTACGATCCATTAAACATGAACCGACTCATTACTAGAATAAGAAGTGAAGAAGAAGAAGAAGACGGAAGCGTGTAATTACCTTGTGATTCCATGTTCGTTCTTAATCTTGTTCTTGTTCTTGAGTAAAGAGGATGAAATAAGAAGATAGACTTCAAATTAGGGAGGAGTAGATCTTCTAAATGATGAGTGCCCTTTAATCTCTTTATTCTTCAATTACTTAGGAAGAGTTTTGGTGAATGAGAATAATGTAACTAGTAGATTCATAGAGCGATGGATAAGCCTTTATATAGGAATCAAGGGGCACTTCATTTAGGACTACACCTATTGATATATAAGATATTACCATTATGCCCATCATTTAATGGTATACTTATATTATGGAATTCTACATATTATGTTGAGTTCTATACTTTATACCATATATTATAATATTGATCATTATATTATTAAGTATTTATATGTTATATTAATCCATGTTCTTACAATCTCCCACTTGGATTATTATAACATATACCTTCACTTAATAAATTTCTTCAATCATATTTATAACACAAATGACAACCCTTATGTGCACTTTGTTATCATTCGAAACCATTCCCGTCCATTAGTCATATAAGTATAAGGATTAAAGGCGTCGTTGTAATTGATTCGCAACTAAACCCACATTAATCACATATATATATCCAACTAAATGACATAGATTAAGTATAGATATGTAGCATGGAATATTAATGAATATATATGAAGAACGTATATATATATATTCTCCAACTAGTCCTACTTTAACCAAATGAGATCAATTTAAATAAAACAACACAAGGAAATAGGAAACATTAAGAACTCCCACTGATTTAAGCATTATCAAAAGTCATTACACCCATATGAGCAACATGCTCGTGAAATACTAAAGGAGATAATGCCTTAGTAAATGGATCCGCTAACATGGAGTTTGTACCAATAAGTTCTATTTCTATTTGTTCATTTTGTACTCTTTCTCTCACAACAAGAAACTTAATATCTATATGCTTAGATTTAGATGAACGCTTGTTGTTGTTGGAGTACAATACCATGCCCGATTGTCACAATATATAACTTAAGCTGTCTTTCAACACCTTGACAACTCGCAAATCCTTCAATGAATTTATTTAGCCTAATGAATTTACGTAACGCAGCCATTTACATCTTCTTAATGGCACCGGTTCTTCTTGATTTTGAGGGTGTTGAATTTCCTCATCAACATTTTCATGTTGTTCATTAATAGGAGAATTAACGTCATTTTGAATATTATGTTCTTGTCGAATTTCAGGCACAACTGCTTGATTTTCGATAGGAACTATAGGAAGAGGTATAGAAACGAATTCCTCTTCCATTTCTTCAAATTCAAAATTACTATTTAAATTTTCCCCTCTAAATTCAACATCCTCAAAGAACCTAGCATTTCCCGTCTCAAAAAAAGTTCTAGTTTTTGGGTCATAGAATTTATATCCCCTAGATCTTTGAGAGAATATCCTACAAAATAACTACTAACGGCCTTTGCATCCAACTTTCCTTCGTTAGGTCTATAAGGCCTAACCGCCTTTCTACTGACAACCCCAAACATGAAGATGATTAAGTGACTCAAGCTTTCTTACGGTCCATAATTCATAAGTAAGGGTTTTGCCGCAGTAGCTTTTTGAAGGAGCTCTATTAAGTAGGTAGGTTAAGTGTTTTCAAAGCACGCCCTATAATGAGCGAGGAGGTAAAGAAGTACAAGAAACCATACTTCTTACCATATCCTTAAGTGGTTCTATTCGCCTCTCTCGGCTACACCATTCATGCTAGGTGTCCCCTAAGATGGTGTAGTGAGGGACAATCCCACACTCTTCCAAATAGCGAGCAAAAGGACCTCGACGTTGTTCTCCCTCGAACCGTCATTCCGAAGCCGTAGTATTCACCACCACGATCGATCTAACGCTCTTAATAATTTTCAAGTTGATTTTCAACTTCGGTTTTAAAAGACTTGAAAACGCCCAATGATTGAGACTTTTCATGAAGTAAATAAATGTATCCATAATGAGAGAAGTCATCTATGAACGTAATAAAATATGTTTGTCCGCTCCATGAAGGGTGTGGAACGTCCACATATGTCCGTATGAATTAGTTCTAAGACTTCAAGGCTCTCTCAAGGATTCATTTTTGTTTGTACTATTTGTAAATTTTCCTTAAGGCATTCAATACAAAAGTTATTTTCCCGAGTATCAAGCTTATGTAATATTCCCTGACACAAGCTTGTCAATTCTCCTTTCGAGATATGACCCAAACGCCTATGCCACAAGGTATAAGAGTTTTTACTTGAAAACTTTCGCTTATGCCTCGAGAGTTAGTTTCATTATTATGGGACTCATTTAATGAATTGATCGTGTGGCAAGTAAATATAGATTATCAATGTAAGACAAAGAGCTAGTACCAAAAAGTTTTGAATCAAAATATAAATTGCATTTATTATTGCCGAAGATACAGAATAACCTTCCCGATCTAATGTAGTAGGCGATTTTAAATCAAATTCCGCCTAAAAGATGGAATAATAAATACATTGTTCAAAACTAAATAATATCCAAGCACTAAGAGATAATCTAAAAGTCCCTATGCCCTCCACCTCTAACAAGCTTCCAGCCCCATGTAGATGAATCTTTCACCTTCATCATGCCTAGTTCGTAGTGCAACCCCGCATACATGAACTTATGAAGTAGCTGCACCCAGTCTAACCACCATGTATACGAAGGAATTGAAACTAAATTAGCTTCAGTACAAACAAAGCTAAATGACATACCTTTCTTAATTCGCCATTGGCGATACTTAGTAAGGCCCAAGCCTATGTGAGGGGTCCTTGCAGAAGCACTTTTTCACTTTGATCATTGATGATCCCCAGCTTTGTCGCAACCGAATTCCTTACCTTTTCTCTTAATCCCACGAGAAGAGGTAGATGCATAATGTGCACTTTCGGTTTGGTGTGTTTCAACCTATCTTCTTCCTCCGTGACATGTGAAATCAATTCATTAATATTCCACTTATCCTTTTGACAATTATAGGTCGTTTCAAAATGACCAAATTGAATGAAGAGAAATTAAAGCCAATGCACAAGCAAGTCTTCCCGATAAGTCCAACTTGAGTGCTTTTAATTTTGATAGATGAAACATCTCCATTATGTATTCCCTAGATTTGCAGTTCTTATACCTCATGGAAACAAGCTTCCTCAAGGTAGCACTTGCTTCGATTTATCGCTTTGCAAGCGTTGTTTAAAGCATCTAGAAACCTTTGACCATCATCCCCTGGACACTGCTTAGAAATGTCTCCTGACCGCATTCTTAATTATGTTAAAGTCGACGCGACAGGAACGCCCACCCTCCTCGAACTTAAGCGTCTTCCGCAAAGGCTTTTATCGCTAGGCGTGAGCTTGTTCTCTTAATGCGGGTCAAGGTCCAAACAGCCTAAGACCATAATAATCTTGTTTTTCCAAGTTTTAAAGTTTGTCCCAGTTAGCAAAGGAATTGAGTTTGGCAAGAGTAACAGATGAAGCACTCGACAAACGAATGAAGAGAACAAAGAATGAAACAAAACATATATAAGAAACTACACAATGATTAATTATATCAAAATGAATTCCATCATAGTAAAAGATAATCAATATGACATCAAGACTAATCTTTGGATTGCGAATTGACTCAATAATTTGATTTATCTTAGAGGTAAACAAATAGCTTTAAACAACACATTTTAAATACTTGCCTTCCTTTGGTCGGATCAAGTATAAAAAAAAATGTCCTAAAATTTAATGGTATTTGTCTCGGTAATAAAGAATATAAACAATTCACTTTAAACACCCGCCTTCCTTTGGGATACCACGCCGCTTAAAATGATCAAAAGTTTAGTTCAATTATTACCCCATGAATGCAAATACTTAGTCAATAACAAGGTCTCCTTTGGGAAACAAACATGTTATCACATATCAATATTTACATTCATCACTTTAACAAATTTGTATTTAAATAACGTAAATTGCTTTGGCAACAATATTATTTAAACAATGAATAAATTTGCTTGCTATTATAATTAATCATACTTGGGCACTTAAGACTTTAAGGTAATTTCGAAAATTTAAAAAGTAAAGAAATAAGCTTAAATTTATTAATAAAAGATAATATCCTTTTTGTTCTACCCGTCCATTCTTAAAGTTTAATAACTCCAAGAACCACCGAAGCGACTGTGTCCGACATTATAATTTATTAATAGATTATCAAAATTTTGGGCAACTAAAAAGTCACCAATTTACCGGGCAACGAAAAGTCATTTATTAATTTTGGTTTTATCAAGCCTTAACCAAAGTAAGTAGATCCGCGATACTCACAACACACATTTTAAAAAAAATGTATTAAGCATAATGAACAAACTCACAACGCATCCAAGGATGGTGGCTATGTTCAAAAAATGGATAATCTTACATTAAGGATTGAAAGCCTTTCGAGTAAAACCAAAATTCAGAAATAGAATGAA
>JABEVN020002851.1:0-20136 GCA_013146195.2 Codonopsis lanceolata
GATTACTCATCAATGGGAAAGTGTTGCTTTGGATTTAGTAAGTTGTTGAAAATGAGTAAAGAAAGACCGAGAAAAATAAATGAGGACAGTGATTGCCTTGTAGCGAGAGATGATTTTTACTCTTACTTCAATTGAGGGGTGTGATTTGTCATAATATGTATAAGTAGGCTTGGCCTATGGCTATGGTATGATCATTGTGTGCTTCTAGGTCGTATTAGGCCTCGTTGGTGGTGATGACTTATGACTTATACCGATACTTAAGCCGATGACCGAATGACTTTTGGTCGATCATGATAAATCTGTTTGTTACGATGTTGAAAAGTTTATGGGTTGTTATATATTTTTTGTTAAAAAAACTTCAAAATTAGTATTCATATTTTTATGTATATTTCATAAAAGGATGAAATGAGGATAATAAAATATTTATTAATAAATAGTTGTCTTCGTCTTTAAAAAAAAAACCAAAAAAGCTCAAAATTTTGGCTTTTTGGCTTTGGCTTTTCCACATAAATGGTGTTGAAATCACTTATTACTTTTGACTTATATGTTCGAACAAACACCTTAAATATGGCTTTTCAAAAGCAAAAGCTTAAAAAACTTAAACAGAATAAACAAGACTTAGTGCCTCTAAACTTGAGCAATAATCTATATTCATTTTGACTTGAACATAGTGTTGGTTGGAAGGTTATTTTGGTAAATACAAACTAATAAGAAGTTGATTAATATTTAATACCAATAATCCATAATTACCACTAATTAGCAAAAGATAACTGTTAATAACAGTATTTATTGTTTCCTTTTTGATAGGAGGCGGAGAGGATCAACCTAGCCATTTTCCGGTGGAGATAGAACAGGATGACCCACAGATTCGCTAGGTGATTAGGTCCCCTCTTTTTCCGCTTGTCAAGGTCAATACCTGCCTAAAGTAACGCAAACCTTTATTTTTCATTTCAAATGTTGTTAATCCAAATCAATGAAGTTTTTTTTAACCTTTTTTTTCTTATTATTATTTTATGAGTAAGTCTCATCCGAAATCGTTTTACGGATCTTAATTCGTAAGATAAAGCTATTTTTTCTAGAGTAATGCTAGAGTCACTCAATGAGCACTCAAATTTGTACACCAAATGATGTGGTTTCCAATGTGTCATCTTATTTAGCATTTTATGCTGTTCCAATGCTGTTATAAGTTTAAAAGTTATGTTAACAATATTACATTTTTTCTTAAGATGTCACATCGTTTTTGCCACTGGTGCCGAATTATTAGTGTTATTAATGATGGCTAAAGCTATTTCCCTCTAAGTTTTTGCCTTATTTTTATACTCCCTCCAGCCTTAAACTAATATATGAATATACGGTTTGATCTAATACAAATTTTTTTTTTAAAAAAAAGTAATTGGCTCTATTATAAATATTATTATAGTGAGTATTTTCCAAAGGAGTAAGTCTCCTGTAACACGGTCTTGAAGATCTTAATCAATAAGACAGTCCTATCCATGTTAAATGAGTCAAGATTCACAAATCTCAGTACAACCCCTCGACTTTTGGAAATTACAATGTCAGTACCCCTCACGTGTATAGATGAAGAGTGTCACTTTTTAGTATTAAAAATATCACTTTTCAGTCTAAAATGAAAATTATCATTTTTTTCCTTTAAAATATGTTTTTTTTTTGTCTTAATGTGTTACTTTTTGCTTTGAAGTGTTACTTTGTTTTATAAATGAAAACCGTCACTTTTTGGTGTGAAGCGGTGAAACTGTCAATTTAGAAAATTGAAAGTGTCATGTATTAGTATTAAATGTGTCACTTTTGGAGTTTTAAAGTGTTACTTTGCATTTTAATGAAAATTATATATGTAAAAAGAGTAACTTTTGACCTTAAAAGATGTCACTTTTGCCTTTAAAAATATTATTTTCATCTTTAAAATGAGTCACTTAGCGTTTCATCAAAACCTGTTAGGATCCGTCAAGTATCCCAAGACAAATGAGGCTAACGGAGCAGACAAAGGACGAAATTGCAAGACTTGGGAAGAAGAAAAATTTCGGCAGCAAACGTGTTGGCGGATCCGAGTCAATCCAGGGGTTTCAACTCCATTTGTTCAGTTTTTTGACAATTCTCTCTCACATTTTGACATATTTTCTTATTAGATAATCTGTGGTCTTTGTTGATGGGTTATTGGTTTTATCAGTCTTCTTTTTATCATTTTTGGGGTTTCTTTTTAAAGATTTAGATAGATTTGTAATAGTCCTACACAAATTTTTATCTTTCCAAAGATACCCAAGTGAGGGTGAGTCTATTAATAAAAGTGAGAATCAAGTAGATGGTAAAATGTTATTAAGGGTAATATTTTAAAAATGAAAGATTAGAAAGTGAATATATAGTTTCTGGAATGGCCCAAAAAGGAAGATTAATTTTTAATTTTTATTTTTTGGGAACGGAGAGACTCCCATACGTGTATATTTATATATTATCTAGAGTTTGTTACTTGAAAATGCCATGACCGAATGGATAGGAAGAAGAGACGTAACTCATTTCTACTTCCGTGTCACACTCCAACTCCAAGTCTCCAACACACGGAGAGAGAGAGAGAGAGAAGAAAGCATTGCTTTCTTTGAATTTGGTGTTTGTTTCTGAGGAAAAATGTCGCTTGTATCAGAGCTAATTAACTTGGATCTCACTGATACCACCAACAAGATCATTGCAGAGTACATATGGTTAGTCCCATTTTAATCTCTTAAGTTGTTGGTAATTCCATTAAGTGCATTTCATGCCTTTCCGAATAAAGGAATTACGGACGTGCATGACCGGGGTTTCCTATTTTGTTTATTCTCATTTATGTTAATTTGAAGAAAAATGATAAGCACTGTTTCATCCCAACCTATTTGGCAATGGTAATATGGATCTAATTAATTCGAATGACGGAACCCCACTCTCAACCCACCAAAACATGGGGGTCGGATGTGGTGTGGACAAAAAATATTCATAAGACCGTCCTACTTAAGTTTTTGCATTGGCAATGTTGGTGCTTAGTTCAAGTGTTGTTCACTAGTTAATTAAGGCGATATCCAGCATATGACATAGATAGATTGAGATGAAAATGGAGACTCAAGAGAGAGAGAAAGCTGGATGTTTGATATACCTACACAGGTTTGATTCGTACGTTGCTTAATCCTTATTGTGATGGATGGATGGACAGGATTGGTGGATCGGGTATGGACCTCAGAAGCAAAGCCAGGGTACTTGTTTTAATTCACATATTTCTATACATGTTAAACCTCTTTGGTTATTTTTCCCCACTATAACTAAATTAATTTGGATTTTTGTGGTGAATTAGACCCTTGTTGGACCAGTGACCGAACCTTCCAAGCTTCCTAAGTGGAACTACGATGGTTCCAGCACTGGTCAGGCCCCTGGTGAAGACAGCGAAGTCATCTTATAGTATGTCTTGTCAAATGTTAATTCAATACAAATATGAAATATCCCCTCGCGTCCGTCCCTGTCGAGTGTCGATTAATTCTTTCTATATTTGATTTATCAGTCCTCAGGCAATATTCAAGGATCCCTTCAGGAGAGGCAACAACATTCTTGTCAGTCTCTATCAATTCATCCATCAAAATATCCTTCTCATCATTTTTCATTGTGTCCATGTATATATGATGACCCTTTCGTGGAATGTTACAGGTGATGTGTGATGCTTACACTCCGGCTGGAGATCCCATCCCAACAAATAAGAGGTATAATGCTGCCAAGATATTCACCCATCCTGATGTTGTTGCTGAGGAACCTTGGTACGTCGTATGTTATATATGTGTGTGCTTATTCAGCGAGCATTACATCAAATCTTTACTTCCCATGTAATTGATCATCTCTCATTTTCCTTTCGATTCAATATTATAACTCAAAATAAAAATAAAAACAGGTATGGCATAGAGCAGGAGTATACTTTGCTTCAGAAACAAGTAAATTGGCCACTTGGGTGGCCACTGGGGCTTTCCGGGACCTCAGGTAATAATATAATCCTCCGATCCTTTCTCAGGTTTTATAGTATTAGTGGAGTACTATTTTTGTGGCTGAACACCTACTGATATTTCAAAGTTCTGAATGTGAGATGTTGTTTTGTATAAAAGGGACCATATTACTGCGGGATTGGTGCCAACAAGGCCTTTGGACGTGACATTGTTGATTCACATTACAAATCTTGTCTTTATGCTGGTATCTGTATCGGTGGCGTCAATGGAGAAGTAATGCCAGGCCAGGTATGAATGAACAGTTCAATCTGAGATTAATAATTAGTGATATTCCTGCTCTTCTGTTTGGAGTGGGCGCTTCAGATTATCTAACAAGTACTCTTTCATCTACTATATAGTGGGAATTCCAAGTTGGCCCCGTCAGGCATCTCAGCTGGGGATCAGCTTTGGGTGGCTCGCTACATTTTAGAGGTAATTAAGAATAGTCGCTCCTAAATATGATGATTTTTTTGGTATAATGTAGGAAAATAACTATGGATCAGTTATGATACTTTCTATGATTTAACAGAGGATAACAGAAATGGCTGGAGCTGCTGTCTCCTTTGACCCCAAACCTGTCCTGGTAAGAATTCTTTAGAAACAATCTATCTTTTACCCATGTCGCTGCTAGCTTCTAGCTATATGATACATTTGTTTCAACATCTAACCAAAACTTGTATTTCTAGGGTGAATGGAATGGGGCTGGCGCTCACTCAAACTATAGGTAAACTGATTACTATATTTAACTATTTCATGATTGACAAATGAAACGAGAGCTTGGGGATTTGCTTTTCTGGTAGTGTTAAGTAAGAAAGATTATCTCTTTAATCTTTTCTTCTTATTGGTGATATAATGTAATGACACTTGATTCGTTTTGGTATCAGTACGAAGTCCATGAGAAATGATGGAGGCTTTGAAGTGATTAAGAAGGCTATCGAAAAGTTGGGACTGAAGCACAAGGAACACATTGCCGCTTATGGAGAAGGAAACGAGCGCCGGCTAAGTGGAAAACACGAAACTGCTGGCATGAGCACCTTCAATTGGGTAAAGATTTCTTTATCTACCTTTCAAATAATTTGAAAAACTGTCCCCCATATATAATGAACTGAACTACTGAAGTGTAATTAAATCATGGATCTGGTCATGAATTGACAGGGAGTAGCGAATCGTGGAGCATCAGTGAGGGTTGGTAGAGACACAGAGAAAGATGGCAAAGGCTATTTCGAGGACAGGAGGCCAGCTTCAAACATGGATCCTTATGTTGTCACGTCCATGATTGCCGAGACAACCATCATCTGGAAGCCATAAGATAAAGAACATCGAAATGGTTTTTTTTTTTTTTTTGCTTGTGTAGCTTCTCGTAGCATCTCATCTTCTTTAGTATGAATGACAATAATAATACAAGAACGGGCATTGGTTGCAGGTTGTCAATGGCGTTAAGTTTGATTACTCATCCTCCATTTCTGTTTTTGTATGCGTAAAATCCTTTTTCATGTGGATTTGCACCTTGTTATGAATCTACAACGACGAGTGGGATGGAGCTTGGGCTAGTTGTGCTATGATAAACCTTGATAGTGTAACAATCGAGTTACACTGGTGTTGATAAAAGTGATGGATTATCCTGAGTGTATCTGTATTACTGACCTAAGTAAATCACCTGCACGATCACCAAGGATTGGTCATGTACTCTAGAGTCTAGATCACTACCGATCCTTTAGAGTGAATGGAATGATCTCTTATGTGTCGTTCTAGATATTTTGGGTGCCCTTTGTTAGATTTACGAATTGTGCATAAACTTGGGTTTTAAAGAAGGATTAATTGCGGGCCGGTACCTTTTGGTGAAATTGTTACCGCTCTACTACCCTCCTTTTTTTCTCAACCCCATAAGTTTACTTTTATAATTTCTTTTCAATAACGCCCGTCTATCTCCTCTTCGTCTTCCTTCAGTTTCGCGAAAAGGAAGCGTCTTCCTCCACTTTGTCTCCTGTTCGTCTTCCTTCAAAGTATTCATGTTCCAGCTTTTGCTCTTCAGTTTTTGAGATAACAGTATTCTTGTATTCTCAATTATACAAGAAAATAATTGTGAATGCATGTATTTTGAAACATAATGGGCTGTCCCTACAATACCAAAAGATGAATCAATGGTGATTGTTAGGAAGGATAAATCAGATTTCTGTTACTTTAATGCTTGTTAGTTTTTACCATCTATTTTTTTTATTTAATCAGTTTTTCTTTTTTTCTCAAAATTAGTTTTTCACAACTAATTCTTTTAATCATTTTTTCTTCTCTCTCAGAATCAAAATGAGTTTTTCTTTGTTTTAATCAGTTTTTCTTTTCTTTTCTTTCTCGGAATGATTGCATTATAACAATTATGTAATCTCAAGTTTTCACTCTTAAATTTTAGAACGATGGTAGAACCACGAAAACATAAAGGATGAGATAAGCTCAAGTCATATTTTATCATAACTAAATATAAGGGTATTTTTGGAAAAATAATGTAATATTGAAATTAGTATTAGCTACCAAACAACGGATACGGTAATTAGCAAGATAAATTTATCTTACACGTGGTCTACCAAACGCCGGATAACTCTATAACCGAGATGAAATAATGATAGATAAAAAAATCTTATCTTTTTCAATATTAATTAGTGTTATCCTGTTTTCGGGTGATAATAGGGTGGGTCCATTTTTGAGAATTTTTAACTTCTAAATTTTTTTAATTTTAATTTAACAACTAGACAGTATTTTTAGGATAAATGAATAAGTATATCTTTAATGAAGTTGGATTACGAAGTACCACATTATTCTTGTTTCTTGTTTAATCTTCGTTATGACAAATACACAATGGATTCATAATTTGTCTTCTTTCTCATTTTAGTAGCTTTAAGTAATTTGTCCCGTGGCTTACAAGAGCTTTTCTCAACAAACTTATCGACAAAAATGTGCTTGAACAACCACTGCTATGACATGTTGCTTAAAACCTAAAATTGTGCTTCGTAAATCCAAAATTATGCATCAGACTTTTTTTTAAGACTGATCCGGTGTGAATCAAAAAATAAAAATTGTGCATCAAAATTTACTTTTGTATTACAATTCCAAATTGTGCAAATAAAAAATTGTACAATACTTTTAACAAACTCCGCAACACTCGCTTCCTTTGCAAGCGTAATAAGCGTTTAATCACTCACGGCCCTTACCATAAACTAAAGCTAGAGAAATGATACAAGGTGATGAGTATTCAATCCCAACCGGTCCTAACATCACCAGCTAAAATTACGTCTCAAATGAAGAAGAAGAACAAGACGACGAGGAGGTTCATCAATAAACAAATAAGATCGTTGGAAACTCTATTCAAGTTGAAAGCGGTCTACAACCTCGTCAGGTGGCCATATGGTTTCAGAACAAAAGGGCTCGATCAAGTCAAAACAAACCAAACGGGAATATAGATCCCTCAAGGCCGATTATGAGGAATTAAACTCACAGTTTGAGTCCTTAAAAAAGAAGAAACATTCCTTACTTATACAGACATGTAAGCCTTTTACCAGTTCAATAGAAGGAAGACACACTACAAGAAAACATGGCAACTGCAACGGAATATAGCAACTGAATTGAATTCAGTTACAATATGAGTGGACAAAGAATTTTTAACGAGGAAACCCATTAGCCGCGTCCTTTTTTGGGGGGGGAAAGTTGGAGGGAAAAATGATGTCAAATATTGAAACGGAATTTTGCAACAAAATTGAAATCAGTTTCAATGTCGTCTAATTTTGCAATTGTTTTTGAAACAGATGAGCTTCCGTTTCAATTTTCCGTTTCAAGTTCAGTTGCATTTATTAATATAAGATTTTTTTTATTTTGAGACTAAAAAAATTGACATTCTATTTTGGACGAAAAATTGGAGGGAAGAAACCCGCCTAATTTTGCAAGGGATTTTGAAACAAATAAAACATTGGTTTCAAATTCCTTATTCAATTTCAGTTGCAATTAATCCTATATGATTTTATTTTATTAAATTGAAAAAACTAGTCTAAAAACGACGTCGTTTTACCTTTACTTAGTTCAAAACCTAGCCTAACCTAACAGTAAACACTCGGTTATTTTGCCCCTCAACCTCTCTTCTCTACCTCTCGCTCTCAATTTCTCTCCGAACTAGTGTGTCTTCTTCCAAAACTCATGGTGCCGGCGTCTCCTCGACGCCCAAACACCATCTCATCTCATTCCCTCTCTGCCGAATTAAGCAAGGTATGAAATATGAACTCCCAAGTCCCATCATGTATGAAATTGTTGCAATTGTTGGTATTCTGATTATTAGCATCTTTGAAATGTTCAAATTGCAATACTTTCCCTAAATTAAGAAGAGTATGTGTGTGTGTGAGTGTATTTATAAAGGCCAAGCTGTGGATTTCAATTTGGGGGACTTTGTAGGCTAGAAGTGAGCAAGCGGTGGATGTACTTTTAGAATCTTAAAAGCGCATAGAAAAAAAGATTTTACAAATCATCACGATGGATATTTTGTGTGTGTGCGAGTGTTTTATCAATTTAGGATGAACTTTATGTTACCGTGTTAATGTTGCTTGCTATGTGAAGTTGCATATAGCTTTTCTAAATTCTAATCCCTTGCCTATGCTTCGAGGTTGGCATGTCGGATCTCTGTTTTCTTTATTCACGAGGGGTTCCAAGCGTTTAATTTTCTTTTCTTGACTTTTTGGGCAATGTTTAGCTGAGACCTTAGTTATAACTTTTATTTTCTCGGTTTGGGTCAATCAATTGTAGGCATTTTAGTTGCGTAGCTGTTGTATAGTTATGCCTTGGAACTAGCAGGTTGCACTTTTGTTATACTTACACATCTAGTGTACAAAGCTTCACCCCCTTTTGTGTTATTTTATTTTATATATTACATATAAAAAATTTTAATGGTCAATGTATATTGATAGGTGATTCTCATGTGGAGTTAATAGAAACACTGCTCAATTTTAGGGAGGAGTGGGCCATTTTGTTTTCATATTGGATAACTTTTTCTTCTTGAAGCCAATTAGTCAATTTCAAAATTTGACCTGTTCAAATGTAGTTGCAATACTTTGTCCTTTTGAAGCCTATCATTTAGATTGGGATATTAGGATTGAGGAACAGTGTTTGAAATGTTGGAGATTCTTGAAGAAAAGCTAATCGATCCAAAGACGATGAGGGTTGAAAACCTACAATGTTCTTCTTGGAAATGATTACTTGATTCAAGCTCAAGAATAGGAGCTTCAACCCTAAGTTCTCATTCTTCTCCCCTTACTAAGTTCGAGTTGAATAATGTGAGCTCCATCAAAGTTAGAAATGCATAAGAAATTAAAGAAAATTCATATATAAGAAATTTTGAAAAGATAATGTCTTCATGATTAATGTGGATATCTGTGAAGTTCAGATAAGAATAAAGCATTTTGTTTAGTATGGCACTTGGATCGTAGGATGAAGATTTAACATCACCTATTCGCTTGAACTCAGAGGAGCTTTAGGAGATCATCTGTTCTCTGGATAATGTTTAGAGAAGGCAGCAATTGTTCTTTAATTGTGATATTTTCAAAAGCGGATTACATTTATTACATGGTGAATTGGCATGAACTTATAAACTCGCTTGTTTCTTTTTTTTCTTGGTGTACGAGCAACAATGAGAAGCTATTGGAGAATCCTTACCTTCGAGATGCACTGCTTATTTCAGTTGTCAAATGAGTGATTATGGAGTCGAAGCTATATTAGTGTTCCACCCTTTTGAGAGTTGATGCTCATTGTTCTGATGATCACAATGTCTTGATGTTTGGGTGAACAATTGGAATCATGAAATTGAAGAGCCTAAAATAGTTTGGAGTCGATTCACGGCAACATTTCTTTCCAAGTAAAATATTAAATTCAATCATGAAAGGTTCTCATATTTGTTCTTCAAAAGCATCCATTCAAGATGCAGGTGGTAATTTACTTGCGAGCTATGCCGTGTTCCATTCTTATGCCTTGTTTCTAGACCGAATTGCGAGGATGTCTTCAGTCTTGAATTTTACAAACCCCTTGACATGGAGTGAAGTAAGAATCCATGGGCAGCAGTAGTCGAGCACAAAATTTCTGAATAGCATCATCAACTTGACACCTCACTTTCATTTGAAGTACCAAATAAGGGGGTAAGACCGCTCTTGGTACTCTCACATATCTTATTCCTTTAGATTTATGTTAAATTATGTTTATTTGATATGTTTTGTTACCGCCTAGTACCCCAAGAGATGTATGTGTGTGTGCATGTTTGTAGTGAGAGTTGCATAGTTACATGTACCGCACGATTGATTTATTTTTGTCTTGGATGAGTTCTCCTATTTGGCTTTATATTCCATTTCTAAGGATCACGCCGGATCTCAAGTTTTCAATTTTTCTTGAGATCTTGTCGCTCGATTAAGAGTGCGATCTTAAAATCTTTGCCTTCATAAGACGTAGACATTGAAATCGCCAGGCCCGACGAGTACATGCATGGTCACGATCCCCGAACTCCGTTTTAAGGGGTTCTTGTTACGACGACATCATTTAAAGGGTGCACCCCGGTATATATTTTTTGATCCTTGAATATATTGTCTCGAAGGAGGGAAAGAGGAGGTTGTGGAATTTCACGTAAGTTTATCATTTGGGCATCCAAAGATCATCGAGAAACGAAAATGATACAAATAAGGAGGGGTTGATGAATCGATGAGCAAGAGGAGTTTGGTCAAGCCCGAACAAATGTCGGGGTTCCAAAGTGGATTGTGTGGTGATTGGGGCAGGAGTGGTGGGAATAGCGTTAGGCGAGGGCATTGTCGATGAAATTGGGGAGGGAGGTTTTGGTCGTAGAATCCGCTCCCACTTTTGGCACAGATTACTAGTTCTCGCCTTGAAGTTATCCACGCCTATCTCTACCCACCCAATTCCCTCAAGGCACTTTTTGTGTTAGAGGAAGAAAATTATTGTACAAGCATCTTGCAAAGAACATGAAATTCCTCATAGCAGATTGGGAAGCTCATAGTAGCTCTTGGATACTCACAGATTCCAAACTTGTATAGTCGATGACTCGTGGAATTGAAAATGGGGTCGAGGGTTTGAAGATGATGAATGGCTGTGAAGCAATGACCTTTGGAGAGCACGAGTTGCAATGCCTAAAAGCTTTGTACTCACCGCTCGGAATAGTTGATACCCATACTCTAATCTCGCGATGGGTGAAGGCTGAAAGTCATGGAACAACTTTACGTTACAACGATGCAGTGCTTGGTGGTCATCTTGTAGGAAATCTAATTCATCTTCACATCTCCGAAAGCAAGGCCGTTGAAAACGGGGCGGTGTCTCTCATTTGCACCCCGAGCTTATACTTGTTCCTAAGTTAGTTGTGAATCTTTGAGTGCCCAAAGGCTGACTTGCAAAGCGATTTTGTTGCAAAGCTATTCACGGATCTTATTATGCTCGCGGTTGCTACTTTTCCATATCAAACACTAAAATTCCTCCATTCCAACATTTGATTTATCCTATACCAGAGGATGGTGGCCTTGGCGTGCATGTCACGTTGATTTAAATGGCCAAGTTAAATTTGGCCACGATGTTGAATGGATTAGTGATATAGGTGATATTTCAAGCTTTCTCGAATGTGTTTAATTATTCGGTATGTGCTTGATCGTGCAAAACAATTTTACCCGATGATTAGAAAGTACTACCCTTCTCTTAGGATGGATCTCTCGGAGCTCCTTTATCGCGGCATTCGGCCGAAACTCTCGGTCCAGACACGTCTCGATAGATTTCATTATCGAGGAGAGGACTCTCTCTGGGCTACGGTCTTGTAAATACGTTTGGTATTGAATCTCCGGCTTAACATCAAGCATGGCAATCGGCGAGCATATTGTCTTTGCTAGAATACCAAATGTTTGATCCCAAATACAATGCTTTTGTAATGCTATGTTGGTTCGAATGCTCTAAACTACGAAGGCGAGGATATAGTCTTTGTTTAGGCAATTTACTCTTTAACCTTCTCTAGTTCGGTTTGTTTTTCTTTGTTTAAAAAATAAAATAAAATAATATATATATATATATATATATATATATATATATATATATATATATATATATATTATAAGATACTTTAACCAAATCCAAAATTTGGAAAACACTTGTGACGATTCGAGATCAAACCACCTAATGGTACTTGTGTTATGTTTTATGTAGTAGCACGCCTACAACATATACATGTACCAAATATGAGGTTGGGAAATACTGCGAAGGTCCATGCTAAATCACCTTCAACCAGACCCCGGACTATGGTAACAAGGTGTAGGGTACTACTAGATCTAGCAGGTGGCAAGAAATTTAATTTTGTCCTTAACACTCCTCTCGTTCATGGGGTATCATCGCCAAGTTTATGTGGAATTTGTTATTTCTCTAGTATACTTTTATTTGGAAATTACGGTTCTTGCAATGGAATTTGTTTATGAAACATCACTAACCATAGGAAATTTTGATGTTTTGGAGTTTCAGTGCTTTTGTGGTTAGTATGTAACATGTAATACTTTTTTTTGATAGATAAAAAATAAGTGTCATGCAATAATAATACATGAAAAAGATCAACAAGTCATTTATTAAAGAAAGCACATGTCGACCACACGTAATAGTCTAATATCTTTGCTGTTTCTTATCCCTCAAAATAATAATAATTATAATAATACAATCTTTGTGTTACACATTGCTTTGCTCAAGTCATTTATGAAAATGAGACTTGGCGAGTTCCAATAGAGTGAGTTTTCAAACCGGTGTTTTCTGCCTTGACTTGCCTCCCTTGCATCGCATTGTCACTTTGTAGGGTTGTCGGACAAACATATAGTCACTTTGCTCCTCAACTTAAAGAAAAATGCTGCATCAACTGACCAAATCAAGCGATTTGGTTTCATTATGCTTTGAGGTCCTGCACCTCAATGCATGGTGCAAACCAAATCGCTAACGTAGTATTACTCATCTTTGAAACCATTCATGATCATAATGTTTTTGTATCGAGGAATTATGTGATTGACGACCGAAATGTCAAAGTTGACCCTGTATGTTTGTGGGTCTTGGCATTGAGTTGCAAGTATCGGTTTGGAGTGGGATTGGAGTTACTATTCCAAATGTAGAAAAACTTGTTTCACTTCCTGGATGTCCTGTATTCAAAACTTTCTGCTCTTGTTTCTTAGTATCACTATAGGTGTGTTATATCGCATCACCGGCCGACATTTACCATTCTTTGAATTGTCCCCAATTGATGTTTAGCTCAATTGCAAATTGTGCATGTGCTTTGATACATTAGGAATGAGGGATTTCCTTCTTATCTCCACACATATGGTTGCTACATCCGGTGTCTAAATACCACATGTTTTGTTTAATTTCCTCCTTCACATGACACGCCATCAACAAAGACACTTCCTCCTCTTCTCTTTCAACAAAATTAGATTTTCTCACCTTGCTCTTTCAATGAACTGAAGGACATTGATTTGTAATGGCCGTAACCATGACATCTCCGTAACACTCAATACTTGACTTGTCTCATGGACATTGGTTTGTGATTAGTTAGCCGGTAGCCTCCTCGTGCTCTTCCTCTTCCTTTTCCATTAAATCGACGCCATGGGGTGATATTGATCGCCTGATGATAATGAGGGGATTAGTAGAATCCAAGAGAAATGTTAGATTGCAGCTACTCTTATGGGTGAATAGCCCCCTTTGGTTCGGCCCCATAATGAGTCCACCAGTCTCCTGGGCAAGAACCAAGTTCTTAATAGGTTGCTATCCTCAAAACAACGATTGATGTCACTAACATCATCGCCTCCGCCAAATCTTTTTCCTTCTCGCCTTCCATGTGGACAAAAATCGCTTACATTTCTATTATTTGTTCATTGTGTCTTGTATTCTAGGTTCTTCTTCTTGGCGCATAAATGTATGAAATCTGTTTTTTTATTGGTGTGATTGATATTCTATATGTTTTTTTCCCTCTTGATATAATGATTTGTATGATGTGTTACTGAAAAATAATGAACCTTTGGCGTCTTAATGGATGATATGTTAACTCCATATGGATAATCAAATGTATACACAATATGGTGGTAGCATATTTATTTATGTTTTGAGTTGAGTCCATCGTAGTCCTGTAATCAAAGGGCTTCAATCTTTCTTTGATAGACATTCTGAAATGAATATCACATGGATTACTTTATTGGTTTTTAATGAATTGTGTTTTAACTCCATGATATGTTTCTCTTCTCTGTGACTTTTCATTCCTTCTCTGTCATACTAAGATGATCTAATTTCCTTCGGGTTGGTAGTTCATTTGCAAGATGATGATGTCAAGTTTCCTTGTGTTGCTCTGGGATTAGGAATGCAATTCAAAGGAAATTTGTTGTGGGTGACGATGGTCCCACATGGAAGAAAGTGGTGGGGAGATGAAAGATTATTATTTTAGGAATGGAAGAAAGTGACAGTTAGACAATGTCTTTTATTAGAAACTTGGAGGCACTCAACATTCTTCACACTTTCATGTAATTTAACATTTTGACAATGATTTTTGAATGAAATGTTTAAACTTGAGTTGTTTTAAATGTTTGATTTTAGATTTAATTTTTTTAAATGTGAAATATGAAATGTTCAATCAGGTACGATAATATATATATATATATATATATATATATATATATATATATATATATATATATGCAATAATAATTTTTTATAAAAATTTCAATTACGAACTAGCAACAGAAATATAAAAACATTGTAATGGAAAATTTTGTTGCAAAAATGCAACGAAAAAGTCTGTTGCAAGAATGCCACGAAAAAAGTTCGTTGCAAGAATGCAACAGAAAAAATTAGTTGCTATTTGCAACGGACGTCAACTACCCTTGGAAACACATTTGCAACCGAAAATTTTGAAATTGCAACGCTCGGTTTTCGTTGCAATATCATGCAACGGAATACATACGGTTGCATAAAATTTGCAACGAGGGTTTTCCAAACGGAATTTGCAACGAACTTTTTCCGTTTCAATCGTCTAATTATAACGGAATTTCATTTTTTGCAACGGAATTTTCCGTTGCTGTTGCCCTGTTTTCTTGTAGTGACACTAAGGCAGAAGGACAATTTAAGAACAATATTATAAAAGTAAACTTTAGCAGTTACAAAAAAAATGAACTAAAGAGGTTGGAAATCTTGTCAAGCGAACCAACCTGCAATTTATCCTTTATTTAAAGGAATAATTGCGGATCGATATCTTTTTGAAGAAATTCAACCGCTTAAGTACTCTCTTTTATTTTTAACCCGCAGAAGTGTTTTTCATAGATATGTTCAAAAAATACTCGTAACCACCTGCTACTTTACTACTTTGGTCGGTCTTCTTTCACGTTCATTTTACCCCTCTCTCATTTTCTCTTCATTTTCTTTCTCTTCTTCTCCCTCCTATTTATCGAAATTTCCAGAAGTTTGTTTGCGTCGTGTTCAGTCTCTTTTCGGCTTTGAAAGCACTATTGATTCCAATCCTATATTTGATGGAAAACAAAGTTTAAGGGTGTTAGTTATCAGTTTTGAAACTGTTGCATTAGTAGAAATCAAAAAGTTGATGACTTTTTCGTCGGCAGGGCATAACTTTTGATTCCGGATGAACCACAGGACCCACAATATGTCAAATCGAAGCTCTCGACGAGATCTACACGACACTCGATGGATGTCTCATGATGTCTTCGTTTTAAGGCCAAAAAATGTTGTTTATACAATGTTTTGGGCTTCAAAAATTTTTGCGATGTCCAATTTTTGCTTCGGAAGCATTGCAATTCCCAAATTTGGGTGGAGATTTTTGCATTGCGATACCCAAATTTGGACAGACTTCAATTGTGCATTGTCATGCCCAATTTTGGGCAAGGGCTTTGTCCACGCGTCTTTTCTTCATTAAAGATATCTTCGTCATTTTCTTTCCAAAAGTGTACTTTAGCGGTATAAAACAAATATAGGGGACCTAGGCAGTTGAAAATTCTACATAAGAGACCTGCCTGATTATTACCATTTTTAAAGGGTGATAACCGAGCCGATCCTCTATCATGATGTTATAACCGGAAAAGTCTCTTATATTTGTTTTCAACCGCAAAAGTACACTTTTAGGGAGAAAATGATGAAAATACTCTTAATGAAGGAAAGACGTGCACACAAAACCACTGTCCCAATTTAGGCGTCGCTCAAAAGCCACCGCTCAATTTTTTTGGGCGTCGATCAAAATTTTTGGGCGTCGTTCGAAATTTTTTGTTGTCGCTCAAAAAATTTGGACAGCGTAGGTTTCAATTCGGGCGTCGTTGGTTTTGATGCAGAATCACAATGGTTCCGAAGCAAAATCGCAGTTCCAAATTGGGGTTTTGTTGTCTCATTGATTGAACCCATTTTATTTTCTTCCAATAATAGAAGAGTGTGCCGCCTACAAGGAGGAGGGTATACCCCCTTTCTTTATACCTAGACTAAGACCTATTTTCCCATGTTAGTCTACTCATTGCGGGCAAGGAAAAAGAGAAAGACTGACGCAAGCTCCAGCTCCAAAAGTGATCGTTGTCATAGATCGAATTACTGAATCGTAGTATACAACCATAGATCAAATTACCTTTTGGATCCGTCAGGCTTCGATGCCCCGAGAAGTCTGGCAATGGGCGCCGTCTGCAGTCCAAAATTTAGAGGCCAATTTTAAAGAAATGTAGGCTAGGTTTTAAAATCATATTATATACCATGTAACTTAAATGCATGATTGTCTTCTTGGCTCAATGAAAATTGTTTGTTAATGTAAATACGTACGTCATGAGTTTGAGTCTCAACCAAATCTTCTATTTTATTCACTGCCCATCCATCTCCCATAGCTTAATTATTACATTTCAAGTAAAAATCAAGTTTTTTTGTTGTTGTTATTTGACTCATTTTTATTGCTTATGTTTCTTTAGTTCTTAACTTTATTAGTGATTGTGTCTTTTTTTTTTTAACTTGAATTTTTAGTACAAACATGTTTTCAAGAAAATATATATCCAGAAGTCAAAAAAAAAATATTGATGGGGTATATCATTTTTGTCATAAATTGTTTAAATCGATGCAAAATAGTAGTTTTTAATAAAATTTTAATGCTTATTTTTCTTATATATTTATAGGTGTTGTACATTTTCAATACTATGAACAATAAAAAAGTTTAAAAAAATTATTCGTCTAAAACTTGTATTTTTATATATTTTTAGGTGGTCTTTTCTTTTCTTTCCGTCATGGGTCTCCAAAAATTCAGGACCGGCCTGGATCCGTCTTGTGCCTGAAACTTAGAATCTTTAGTATCCAATTGAACATGAGCTTCCTTTCCGTGGGACTAACTGTTGGAACATGAATACTGTTACCTTAAAAACAAACACTACGAATTCTTCCAGGCAATTACTACTACTATGCACTTCACTTCCCAATAGAAATTACATTCATTCATTCAACTACAATAGTTACTGATCAAAATTGGTTTTCAATTTCAAATACAGGTTGACTAACACGAACGTAATTTGTTTGCTCTAATTTTGGGAAGAATGACGAAGCTTGCTACAATAGGAGGAAGAAGAAAGGATGAAAACTTACCTTAATATGATACAGTCGCCGTCCGTCACCCAAATAGCAGAGCAGTTTATCGCAGCGGTATGCGTGGGTGAATGGTGTGAGATAAAAACTAGGTTTTCATGGATAGTAGGGAGGGCAATATTGGACGAGAAAAATAGTTTCGTGTTTTTGTAATTAACGATAAAATATAACAGGGGAGTGAGATATTATTTAATCCCGGATAAGGGAGTTATCAAAGTATACGGATATTTTTATCTGACATGTAAAGTTCTACCAAACATTGAATTGTGATAAATTAATATTATCCGTCTATTTATCCAGATACCAAATGAGCCATAAAGACTAAAGCACGTTGTAATATCACAAATTTAAACCTGTAATGTCTTTTACTTAAAAAATAATATACGTCAAATTTATGTTTGAAAAATATTTTGTTTAACTAAAAAAATTGTTTTACAATATAATTAATTTTGAGACGGATGAAGTATCATGAAGATATAAGGTGAGGAAGAGGAATGCTAAATGATAAGATGCATGGCGTCAAATGTAGGAGAGAATTAAAAGCGTGTTTGGCCAGTTTGAGGAATGAGGACCGAGTATTCGGATCTGGTCTTATTTCAACTTTGAAGTGACCAACAAAACCGAGTGGGGGTGCATGCGTTCTTACTGGACTCTATGGGAACCGCAGTAGGCCACTTGTTTTGTTTGACACGGTCAGCTAAGAGTCCTTTGATTTACAAAATTTAGTACACCTATATATATATATAGGACTCTTATTTTATATATATATATATATATATATATATATATATATATATATATATATATATATATATATATAATATAATATTAAATAATTATTTATCCATAAACTATCCACAAACTATGCGTTTAGCCCCGCGACTTTTTCGAAATGTGTTTAGTCCTTAAACTTGGTTTTCTTAAGAGATTTTCCTCTCACGGGGTTACCGTCGCTTTTGCCGTCAATCATTTTTGAAATCTCAATTTGCCCTTACCTTCGTTGACATTAACCATCAAAATCATGGATATCAAGATATATAGACTTCTCACTATCTGAATCAAAATTGACGGCTGGCTTACATCTAATGGCTTCTTCCTCGGTGGAAATGAATGTAATGACGGTGAAAACATAGAAGCTACAAATCGGGTTCAACCTATCAACACAGTTAGAAATCAACCATCACTTCAAAAAGCTTAGATCTGGAACATAGAAGCTACAGATCGAGAGTGATGGAGTGAAGCTATAAAAAAGTACGATCGAAGGCGGAAGAGGTGGACTGGCTAGAGGGGACGATCGGCGCTGACAGGTTCTTTGGTCGGAGTTCGGCGGCCATGATTGAAGATGGAGTGTTGAGAGAGAGAAACTGTTAATCCAAGTCTAAAGTCTTCAAATGATGGTTGATTCAAACTCTCAGACTTACACGCCCAATTACTTCCACTTCGACTTTGAACTCCCACTCAGTCTGACCCTAATATTCATCATTTAAACAAACAACATATAAGAAGCATAATAATCACCACTGTCACTTAATACAAAAATAACTAGCAAGGACTGAGAGTAAGAGAAAGAGAGGGTCTGAAGTGAAGGAGAGAAATAGTTTTGGTGCTCGTCGGCGATACACTCCGGTAGGCTTTCTTTCCCCGGCAATGATTCCCCTTTCTCTAATTGAACATGGTATCCGAGCAAGAAGGCTCATGCCATAGCTTCCGACTTCTTCTTTTTAATCCCATAGCTTCCAGTCCTCCACCTCCTTCAACTTCGATTTCTCACACCCAAATCGTTCTCTTATCCAACCCAGATCCAGTGATCTCCTTTCTTTTAGCGCCGTCTTCTGAACCTCTCCACCTCCATTTATGCTCACAGATTCTGATAGAGCCCTAAATTAAAGCCCAACTCCACCATCTTTCTCACCGACCATTAACCTCCCCACGGTCTATTCCATCACGAGTTTCTTTAATCCATCTGGACTTTGGTCGGCTCTGTTGAGAAGAGAGGAGGTCGGCACGATATGGGTGATTGCAAAGAATTTTCTAGAGTGAGAGAGCAAGAGGAGAAGAGATGAACGAATATGGGAAAAGTGGGGAGGTGAAGAAAGAATGCTAGGTAGAGGGATGGAAGGTTGAGAACTCCATTGTCATTTCTTGGTAAAAAGATGAGAGAAGGGGTTGGTATAATCAGGGGATAGGAAAAAAGATGCTTTGACTTAAATATATACCTATTGGGTGGTGGCCTTGGAAGTTGGAATCAAAATGATTGGATCTTCAGTCTTCAGATATTAGGAAAATAGTGCGCCATCTGTTGGAAAAATGATGAATTTGATGATAGAGTTTTTATGTTTGCCGATGGATATGAACTCAATGCCGGTGGAGTTAAGGGATGAAGGAGTTAAGGGCAAATTTGAGATTTCAAATAAATTTTGACGAAAAAAACTGACAATAGCCCCGTGTGAGAGGAATCTCTTAGTAAAAGCCGAGTTTAAGAACCAAACACATTTCGAAAAAA
>JABEVN020002852.1:0-20157 GCA_013146195.2 Codonopsis lanceolata
GTAGGGAAGTAGTTGATCTTAGTTGTAGTATGGAAACATGACTTTGATAACTATCGGAACTCGAGCGGGAAATGTCTCGGGACGCCGATATCCACGAAAGGGATTTCGAGGACACATAAGTTTGTTTTTGCAGGAGCAACATGCCGAAAAAGGGTAACGATATCACCTCCCTTTTGTATGAATTGACTCACGAGTGCTTATATGTGAATAATGTGCTACGTGAATATGATATGATATGAAATGATGGTTGATTGAATTAATGAAATGTTATACTTGTTGATAACATGATATTCAAGATTGTTAAGTATGAATGCCTTGACATGATTATTTATGAAATGTATATTATGTCAATTGCATGAATTATTATTGTTGAGCATGATGCCATGACAGAAGTTATTGTTAGTAACTTGCTAAGTCTTTATGACTTACTTCTATTTGTTTTGATTGTTTTCCCTAGATCCGAGCCGCAAGTGGATCAAGTGATTGTTGTTTTACATTGAAGAAGCTTTGGCGGGGTTGCTACCTTGTATTATTAGTACCTTTTATTTTCGCAAGGATTTGACGGGACATAAAGTTATATAAACTTTATGTGGGGTAGCAAGACTTCTATTGTGTGATATTTGAACTTATGTTTATTATTTCTTAATGTTTTGAGAGCCGACATATGTTAGTCGTGCCTATGTATTTATGTTGATCATGCTTTTGTTGTTTAACCATGTATTGGTTTGTTTAATATGTTTATTATCCGGCATGTTTTTAGTCATACATGCTAGACTAGAGTTCTAGACTTAGTTTAATATTGGGTTCCGCCGTAGCCGCCGATGACTTGATATATAATTGCCATAAATTGTTATATGTGCCTATTGTTGCGTCACATGATTTTATTTATGGACCAAGAGATTCATTATCTCTAGGGTTGTATTAGTTTGAGCTTGTTAGCTCGGGCGCCATTGTTTAAATATTATACGCTTCCGCATGTGTTAAAGTTTTTGGTGTACCGCCGTTATGGCCTTACCCACTATTTGCTACTTGTTTTTGTTATGTGCCTTTTTTAGGCAGCACGACCTCGGGGTCTCGTACTGGGACTCGGGTCGGGTCGCCACATATTTCTTCCTTATTAATGGTTATAAGCAGTGACACACTCACTTATTCCCCTAATCATTACCTAAACCTAACTGACACAGTCTAGATTCACAATAACGATTGATAGAGCTTTAAGAAATTAAGATCAAGGAATTCACTAAACTTTTGCAATTAGAACAAAATCTAGTTTTACCCCCCCCCCCTTTTCAATTTACCATGACACATGCATAAATCTCAAAGATGCTACTTGTGAAAAATCCTAATCTGACACAGACTTAAGATTAAACTAGCATTAAATCAATTACAAGGGAAAAGAGGGTGATCAAATCTCAAAACCCTAAAATCGATCTAGCAATTAAAACAAGTAAAACTATGAATAGGGATTAAGAAATAAATAAATAAATACCTCAATTGAATTAAATAAACGGTTCAAGATCCAAATCCGAAGCAATGCAGTTAAGCTTCCATGAAAACTGATGGAATCTCTAAGGAAGAAGACTAGTAGAAAAACGGCCCTAATTCTGAAGTTAAAACAAGTATATATACTTGTTCCCAAAACCTAAACTAAAAAAGAAAATCTCCAAAGAAAAGGAAAGAGAATATTTAATAATAAACATCCAAATACTCCTACCATCTAATGCCAAATATACACCAGCTTCCAAATCCATATTTTTCACTTTGGTCCCTGAAACTCCAACCTTTCTCCTTCTGATCCTCGAACTCTGCTGCTTTGTAATCTGATTATTGAACTTCAGCTTTTCGCAGTTTGGTCCCTGCACTTCTGATACTAGCAACTTTATCTTCCACATTAATAAACTTTTGCAGGAACAACACAAAATCACTCAAAATATGTCTCAAAATTACAAAGATTTCCCACAAACTCACCAATTCATAGTCTACTCAAAATTACATCAAACTAATCTAAATTACATTAAAATAATGATAAAATATCTAGAAAATTAGGGAATTACATATAATGAAATCCGCCACATCAAATTCCCCCACGCTTAGACCATTGCGGCATCTCATTGCGGCGTCCTATATTTCCAACACGTTGACACCGGTCACAAGACTTACAAAAGGCAGCGGCATCCATAAACAATTTTGGCCAAAAGAAGCCACTGTCTAACACTTTCCTAGCGGTGTTTTTGGCACCAAAGTGACCACCACATGCATTCTCATGACTGAACTTTAGGATAGAGGCCATCTCATTTTCCGGGACACATCTACGAATGACTTGGTCAGCGCAATGCTTCCACAAGTTTGGTTCGTCCCACACATAGTACTTAGCCTCACTGCGGATTTTGTCTCTCTTTGATTTAGAAAAAACTTGGGGAATTTTATTAGAGACCAAAAAGTTTACCAAATCCGCATACCAAGGGAACACTTCCTTAACTGCCCACAAAGCCTTATCAGGAAACTCGCCCCTAATAGGGGCCAGCTTATAAGGCTTGTCATCCTCTCTCACCAAACGACTCAAGTGGTCGGCCACTACATTTTCGGCCCCTTTCTTATCCTTGACTTCTATGTTAAACTCATTCAACGTATGATCCACCGAATGAGTCTCGCTTTGCCTCTTTCTTAGACATCAAATACCTAAGAGCAGCATGATCGGTGTACACAATGATTTTGGTCCCAAGCAAATATGACCTAAACTTTTCTAATGCAAAAACCACCGCTAACATCTCTTTTTCTGTAGTGGAATAGTTTCTTTGTGCCTCATTCAAAGTCATAGATGCATAATAAATCACATGAGAAGCACGATCCACTTTTTGACCCAAAACTACCCCCAAAGCATAATCACTCGCATCACACATGATCTCAAAAGGGAGAGACCAATTGGGGGCTTGAATAATAGGAGCAGATGTCAACCGACCCTTCAATTCATTAAACGCTTTCTTGCAAGTATCATCAAATTTAAAATCTACCTCTTTTTACAACAAGGTGCATAGAGGCGATGCAATTTTCGAAAAATCTTTTATGAAGCGACGGTAGAACCCCGCATGACCAAGGAACGACCTCACTTTACGCACATTTGTAGGGTAAGGAAGTGTGGAAATAACATCAATTTTTGCTTTGTCCACTTCAATACCCTTTTTCGAAACCACATGTCCCAACACAATGCCTTGCTCAACCATGAAGTGACATTTTTCAAAATTCAACACCAAATTTGCCTCAACACAACGGTCAAGAACTAAAGCAAGGTGAGCAAGACATTGGTCGAACGAGTCTCCATGGACGGTGAAATCATCCATGAAAACCTCCATAAAATTCTCCACAAAATCGGAGAAGATGCTCATCATACACCTTTGAAAAGTCGCAGGTGCATTGCATAAACCAAAGGGCATCCTCCGATAGGCAAAGGTGCCGAAGGGGCAAGTAAAAGTGGTTTTCTCCTGGTCTTCCGGTGCAATTGGTATTTGAAAATACCCGGAATACCCATCAAGAAAACAATAATACGCCCTTCCGGCAAGCCTTTCCAACATCTGATCAATAAATGGGAGGGGGAAGTGATCTTTTCTAGTTACCTCATTCAGCCGACGAAGGTCAATACAGACTCGCCATCTCGTCTACTCCCGGGTTGGCACCAACTCGCCTTTGTGATTGATGACGATGATGATCCCACCCCGCTTGGCTACACATTGAGTAGGGCTCACCCACTCACCGGCCCGATATGGCATATATGATCCCCATCTGCAGAACTTCAAAACTTCCTTCTTCACCACCTCCATCATGTGGGTTCAACCTCCTCTGGTGCCTTACCGGCTTAGCACCCTCCTCTAGCAAAATCCGGTGAGTACATACGTATGACTTATGCCCTTGATGTCGGCAATAGTCCACCCAATCGCTTCTTTCCGCCTCCCGGATCACATCAACTAATTTCTTCTTGCTCCTCCGTCGAACACTAGAGATCACCACAGAAGTGTCTTCCCTTCACCCAAGAAAGCATATTTCAAATTCTGAAGGGGCTTCAATTCAAGCACAGGTGCCTTCTCAACATATGGCAATGGTTTCTCCGGTGGCACCTCCAACTGTAAATGACCAAATCCCGATGGTGAGACATACATAGCACCCTCAGAAAGGCTCATCACCGCCTCCTTCATCTCATCCGAAATGTCAAACTCTAACCCGGTATACCCCAACGCATTCTCCAATACAGACTTCATGTCATCATCTCCTCCGCACACATCAAACACCTCTTGGGCTATAGGCTCCACTACATCAATGAAGTTCACCGAGTGCACATCCTTAGGGTACTTCATGGCATCAAAGATATTGAACTCCATTTGTTGCCCATCAAACTCCATAGTCATTGACCCATTAGTAACATCCAACTTGGTACGAGCAGTCGACATGAAAGGTCTCCCTAACAGAATGGGAGCCTTAGGATCCGTATCCATCTCCAAGACATAAAAATCTGCAGGAAAAATGAGCTTCCCAACCCGGACTAGAACATCCTCAATCAACCCTTTAGGGTACGCATTAGATCTGTCGGCAAGCTGAATAACCACCCGAGTATCCTGTAGAGGTCCCAACTTTAGGGTCTCAAACAACGCATAGGGCATGACGTTGATTGAAGCCCCCAAGTCAAGCATAGCCATATGCTCCGAATTATCCCCTAGCGACACCGAAATCACGAACATACCCGGATCACTACACTTTTTCGGCATCCTCTTCTGATAGACTGCAGACACATGCTCACTAATCTTTACCTTTTTCCGACTCCGCTCCTTCTGATTCCTCTTCATAGTGCACAACTCTTTCAAGAACTTCGCATACCTTGGAACCGACTGCAGAAGATCAAGAAACAAAATGTTTACCTCAAGCCTCTTGAATGTGTCAAAAATAGCCTTATCAGGCTCCGGCCTTCTGTCCTCTCTTAAAGCATACGGAAACGGGGGAGCTGGCTCATACACAGGAAATACTGGTGCAGTACTCTTCTCCTTTTCAGGAGTCTTCGCCTCAGGTGTAACTCTCTCAACCACTAACTCGGGCTCCTCTTCGACAACCACTTCCTCTAGCTTTTTCCCACTGCGCAAAGTCATCGCACTGACATTAGACTTCGGATTCGGTTCCATTGTAGATGGTAACTTCCCCGAATCTTTTACCTCCATTCTCCTAACTGCATCTGCCAGCTGACCCACATGTTTCTCCAAATTGCTGATGCTCGATTTAGTCTCTTGTTGGAACTGCTGGAAGTTTCCATTCATGGTAGTCATGCTCTGCGCTAGTGACCGGACCATGTCCTCAGACTGCCCTTGTTGCTGCCCCAAAGGTGCTGCATCGATTATATTGATTTCCAAACCGCCGACCTCGCTAAAACCCCGATGATTATTAAACTACCGCTCGAACCCTCGTTGTCCCTGTGGTGGACCATACCTAAGGTTCGGATGAACATTATTTGCAGCATTGTAATTGAACTGCGGTGGCCTCTGACCCTGCTGATTGAAACCTATCACATTGACATCCATCACCTTATCCGTCTGAAGAGTAGGACAAGAATCAGTCGGGTGGGTCACATCAGCACATATACCGCAGGGATAAGGTTGTTGACCCAAAACCAATGTCTTCAACAGACTCTTGACATCTGCTAGCTCAGTCTTCAAATCACTCGTTGTATCACTCGATCCTGCCGCACTGGCCTGTCTAACGCTAGATCTTCTCCCATGAGTCCTTGTGCTTTTGGCTAGCTCTTCTATCAACTACTCTGCATCCCTGGTAGTTTTGTTCAGAATACTACCTCCACAAGCATAATCCACCCACCTTTTGTCTTCCTCAGTCAATCCCCCATAGAAATAAACAATAAGCTGCTCATCATCAAAGCCATGATACGGACAATCAGGAAATAACACTGCTTGCGGTTGCTCATTCCAGTTCGGAGCAATCCTTTGCCTCAATGTCCGAGGTGGGGGGTTGTTATTGCCTCTTCCATTAACCCCATTGTTCACAACCTCCGGACCATCATTGGGGTTATTATTGCCTCTTCCATTACCCCCATTGTTCACAACCTCCGGACCATCATTGTTCTCACCGTTATTATTATTCATCCTGCTCCGCTGCAAATTTCTCTTGTACCTGAAATATCTGTCAATTTCTGGAACAAAAGGACTAACAAATTGATTAGCAGAACGAGTTTGGACCATAAAAGGTTCCACACCACAGGAGACAAGAAAAAGAAAAAGAAGTATATGAAGAAATAGAGTAAGAGTGCAAACAAATAAAACCGTTCCCCGGCAACGGCGCCAAAATTTGACAAGCTAAAGTCGCACGCCTACAAATTAATTACCAAGACAAGACTCGGCTACAGAACTGCAGCTAGGACAAGTCCAGGGTCGATCCACTAAAGAACGGTTATTCGATTGCACAATTGTCACTTGACAAGATTGGGGGTTTAATTTTTGATTTTATTAACTACCTAAAACGGGAATTAAAACTAAGTTGTAAAACAATTAAAGGCAAGCACTTCAGATTTGTCTCCGTCCCCGTTTATCAATCCAATATCATCGGTATAATTTCTTTCCCTTCCTCCCTATTCACTTAATCCGAGATGTATTTCAATCCCTATTTCTTCCTTATTAATGGTTATAAGCAGTGACACACTCACTTATTCCCCTAATCATTACCTAAACCTAACTGACACAGTCTAGATTCACAATAACGATTGATAGAGCTTTAAGAAATTAAGATCAAGGAATTTACTAATCTTTTGCAATTAGAACAAAATCTAGTTTTACCCCCCTTTTCAATTTACCATGACACATGCATAAATCTCAAAGATGCTACTTGTGAAAAATCCTAATCTGACACAGACTTAAGATTAAACTAGCATTAAATCAATTACAAGGGAAAAGAGGGTGATCAAATCTCAAAACCCTAAAATTGATCTAGCAATTAAAACAAGTAAAACTATGAATAGGGATTAAGAAATAAAGAAATAAATACCTCAATTGAATTAAATAAACGGTTCAAGATCCAAATCCGAAGCAATGCAGTTAAGCTTCCATGAAAACTAATGGAATCTCTAAGGAAGAAAACTAGTAGAAAAACAGCCCTAATTCTTAAGTTAAAACAAGTATATATACTTGTTCCCAAAACCTAAACTAAAAAGGAAAATCTTCAAAGAAAAGGAAAGAGAATATTTAATAATAAACATCCAAATACTCCTACCATCTAATGCCAAAAATACACCAGTTTCCAAATCCATATTTTCACTTTGGTCCCTGAAACTCCAACCTTTCTCCTTCGATCCTCGAACTCGCCGCTTTGTAATCTGATCCTTGAACTTGACTTTTCGCAGTTTGGTCCCTGCACTTCTGATACTAGCAACTTTATCTTCCACATTAATAAACTTTTGCAGGAACAACACAAAATCACTCAAAATATGTCTCAAAATTACAAAGATTTCCCACAAACTCACCAATTCATAGTCTACTCAAAATTACATCAAACTAATCTAAATTACATTAAAATAATGATAAAATATCTAGAAAATTAGGGAATTACATATAATGAAATCCGCCACATCAATGATGCTGCTGAGGATCTTTGGAGGTGGTCCTTGGCGAGATGCTGGGAGAACATTCATAAGCCGATGCGGCGGAAGACCTGATAAGATGCAGTAGAAAGATGCAAGCAAAGGATGCAAGCATGCGAATGAAATTTTTCCTTTTCTCTTTTAAAAAAACTTTTGAATACGCATGTGTACCATCTGTTTCTTAAACATGTTAAAACAGGATAAGGCAAGGTGATGGAAATGCAATGTGAGAGCTTGAGATGTGACTTTTAATTGGCTTTGGAGGGTTATGTGTATGGGAGTTGATGGTGATATTTGAAATGGAGGTGAATGATGTGTTGGGTCAGTTTTCAATCTTTTGACTAGTGCATCATTCAAAAAAAGGAATTCAACCGGGACTAGTGAGCCCTACTAATCAATGCCTCGGAGGAACCATTTTTTTTTTCCTTTTCTTTTCTTTTCCTTTTCTTTTCTTGTTTTTTTTTTCTTGTTCGTGCTCTAAACTTTTTCCTAGGTCGCCCTTTCGGGTTTTCAACCTAGCGAGCTGTTTACCTTGTAGGGAGCCAGTTTTTCGATGCATGCGAGGATGAGCTGCTTATTCTTAAGGGATCACGGCTTTGTAGCCTTTTCGCTCCTTCAGAGATAGAAATGACAATGCCTGAGATGATGAGCCTTTGTGTATCCAATGAGTTTGGCGAGAGAAGTCCCAGGATGAATTTAATCAACCAAATTTTGTAAGATGGGATGGGCAAGTTTCTGAAGAGATTAACTGGAGACAGCCCCAGAAAGACTTGGTTGAGAGACACTTTTGTGGAAGACAGGAATGAGTATGCTCACATAAAGTGGATGACTCTAATGGACAAAAAGAAGAGTCATGATCCAGAGTTTATCGCCGAGTATCACAGGTTTTATGGACCCTACTTAACATTTATCTTTTCATAATTTTATGTGTATTTAGCAAGGAGTTCTGTCCTGGATCCAGATCACGTTGTATCCGATTGAAACAGAGCTATAGGTGGTGACTAGGTTAGAGTATAGTGTTCAAGCATTTGGGATGATTTAGCTTTAGGATTAAGGATTTGATTGGCCTCTTGCTCAAAGGTATTTTGGGCCATGGGTTTGGTTATTTTAGGAAAGGTGATCGCAAAGCGATCATTGGCTGGCCTTTTAGGCAATGGGTTTGGATGAGAATTTGATTTCTAGACCTGGTTGTAGGTGTGGTTGGGAGGTCGGCTTTTGGCTTTGGTTGCGGGTAGTGGGGTTGTCCAAGAGTGATTGATGTTTTTCTTTTGTTGCGAGAGAAAGATTTTGAGGACATTGCTCAAGAGAGGCTCCCTCCTCTTTATTTTTCTTTCTTTTCTTCTTCTTTTTTTTTTTTTTGCTAGAGGGAAATTTCTCTTTTTGTTTTCTTCTTTTTTTTTTTTGAGATCTCGGAGCAATTTGAGGGAGTACTTGAAGAGATACTCGTCTTCTCTCTCTTGGGATAAAAGAAGATTGTCACTCTTGGTGGATATATATAAGGGTGGAGCAGCCCCAGTTTTGAGAAGCTGGGTTTTAGAGATGGTTAGGCTTTGGCAATTGGTGGATTTGTTCAGGCATTTGGAAGAGGTTGGGTGTATGGTTGGAAGCCCCTAGTGTATCATTTAATAGCTCGGCCGCAATGGGTCGAAGGTGATTTTGGTCAAGACGACTTGCCTGCTCTGGATTTCATGTGTTCTTAAAAGTTTTCGGGTCCATATCTTCTTGATGACTCATCATCAATTCGTGTAGATTTATCATGTTTTTTCCATGAGTTGACTCGTCATCTTCATCCTTTTTTTTACAGATATTTCGGCGATATGTGGTGCTCAGAGATCAAGAAGAAGACTCGACAAGCTAATATAGGAAAAGCAAGAATTTACCAGACTTGAATATAGATACCTTTGGAAAGCTCGATCTGAGGGCATGGTTGGACTTTTGAAATAACGGTGACCAAATGGGTTTGTGAGCATACTCCTGCACGGATGGGTTGTGGACATCAATATGGGCTAAGAAGATACCTCTGGGGTTTGAAAGCCCCTAGTCCTGAATTGTTGCGTACGATCCTTGAGTTGGCCTTTTCTGGATTTCCTGCCTTTTCAGATTTTTCTGCATTCTTGGCTTTCCCAACTTTCTTTTCTTCTCTAGCTCCTTATCAGTCCTTCTTTTTTTTCTTTTTGATTTCCTTATTTTTTTATTCATTTTTTTTTTGTTTTTTTTTGAAGTGGTAGCACCTGACATCTCGAAGTAGGATTTACTAGATTTTTTTTTTGAATAAAAAATGGCTGATGCACTTATCAACTGGTGATGGCAATTGAAAATAATGGTGGGGGGGGGGGGGGCGAATTTTCTGTCTTTACATGTTTTGGAAAACAAAAGACAACACATAGAAAAACCTCTCTTTTTTTTCGAAGACTCTTTTTTAGAGAGAACTAAATCTCCTCTTTTTTTTTTTTTTTTTTAAAATAATCATCATTTTTTCTTGAAATGAGATGTAATGATTACGTACCTCTGGATAGTCCTCTCAAGAGAGCAAATGATAGTAGTCAAAAAAAAATTTATTTTTCAGCCCCTGCAAAATTGTTAGTGGTACCAGAAAACAACAAGGATCCCAAAATTGACGTTGAGTTGAAAAGAGTTGTTTCCTGGAGATTTTATTTGACAAAAGGACATTCAAAGGTACAAAGAGTCTTTAGAGGTGTATATATAAGGGTATTATAGGGTATTTTCCACTTCTTACTAGAAACAATTATGGGTGCGGCTTCTCAATGATTTGGCCATCAATAAGATCTTGGATGACACTCCTGAGCTTATAACACTTATCGGTAGGATGGCCACTACTACGATGATACTCGCAACACTGAGAGTAGTCCCACGTGTCTGATAGCTTTAGGTGGAGGTCGATAATTTTCCATTGGTTTCAAAACCCCTTGTGCCATTAAGCCTTGGAGAATTAGGGACATTGGGGCATTCAGTTCATCGTAATGCCTTCTTTTTGCTCGGTAAGGTCCTATGAGGTTATTGTTGGCATTACTGCTTCCTTCAACAGAGTTGGCAGATTTATTCGTCTCATATGACCATGGCACACTACTATATTTACCAGGTGGAATTCTTTCAACCAAATTGACTTCTTCTGAAGATTCTTCATCTGATTCAGAGTTACAGAGTGAAATTGGGGATTTATGTGTATCAATCTCTAGGGATCCCGTACGTATTTCTTCATCAATACGGACTCCTATCTCCACTATTTCTTTAAAATTGTTATAAGGGAGATACCGCATGTGTTCTAGGTAAATGGGCTGGAGGTTTTTGATGAACATTCTGCATGATTCAGCCGGATCAAGCCTGTCCAAAGTCTGGGCGACTTTATCCTTCCATCTGGTTGCAAATTCTGCGAATGTTTCATTTTCTTTTTGGGTGCATGCCTCAAGTTCCTGTTTATTTTCAGTGGTGGTATTATCTTTGTACCTTTCTAGGAACCCTTCAGCTATTTGGTCCCAAGTGCCCATGGTGCTATCATCTGCTAGCATTAACCATTGCTTAGCAGCCCCTATCAAGGTAAGATGGAAATTGGAGGCCATGGCTTTGAAACTAGCCCCTCTTGATTGCATGCTAGTAGAGTAAGATTTTAAGTGGGAGATAGGGCACAGTCCTGTCGAATTTTTCTATGTCGGGCATTTTGAAATTTGAGGGTAGTATGGCTGAAGGTTTTAGCGTTAATGCCTTCATAGAAAATTTTTCTTTGTCCAGAGCTTCGAGCATCATACTTTTCAAGTTCTCCATGTCTGTCTCCATTTTGGTGGGAGGGGGAGTGGGATTTTGGTATATGCTGGTAGGATTAGGAAAGGCTGGATTAATTTCTGGCTGTGGTATTTGGTAAGGATTTTGAGGAGGCATTTGGTAAGGATTCTGGCAAGGATTTTGATTTTGGGTAAGATTTGGGTTTTGGATAGGATAAGGATTTTGGGCTGGATAGGAATTTTGGGTTGGATAGGGATTCTGGGCTGGATAGGGATTTTGGGTTAGATAGGGATTTTGGGCTGGATATGGATTTTGGGCGGGATATGGATCTTGGGTAGGATAAGGATTTTGGGTTGGTGGGTTATTGGTGCTTGGGAAAGGATATGGAGGATAAGATAGGTAAGGGTTGATATTTGGGTAGTAGGGATTTGGTGGAGGATTTGGATTTGGAGTAGTGGCATTATTTGGTGGGTTAGTGTTTGACTGGGAAATTGGGTTTGGAGGCACATGGAGGGTTGATGCTTCCTGTGGGACTGCAGGGGAGGAGATTACCTTACCACTGGATTTTAAATTTTGCACCAGATTAGCAATTTGACTTAGCAAGCGATCATCTTGTGCATTCAAATTTTGGTCTAGCCCCTGTTGCATAGCTGGAGTCGGAGCGTCCCCTGAAGCCGTTGTATCTGTATCCATAGTGGACCGCTTATTCTCTACAGCCATATTGCTCAGATCCGTACCCTCTGAATTGATACTGCCCTTTTTCTAGCCTGCCCTTGATATTTTCTGATCTGATCTTTGTGCCTGTTTCCCGTATCAACCAGCCAGTATTATCTCTGCCTTCTCAAATTCGGGTCAGGTTTCTGAGGAAAATGGGTTTTGGGAGGTATCAGAAAGGTTGGCTGAAGGCATTTTGGGCTAAGAGTACAGCGTGCCTTTATTAGTATTATTTTTTTATTTATTATTTATTCATTTTTCCTACAATTGACCGAATAAGCACCTGCTTTATTTTGACGGTCTCAGGACTTTTCCTGGAACAGTGGATTCTTTCTCCAGAGTATAGGACCAACGTATTCCACCTGACTTTCGACTCCCCAAGACCGGACTGAGCCCAGGCGAAGGGCCTATACTCTTTCCAGGATCCACCATTCGGAATGGTCTAGGTCGAGCATCAGAGAAGCCCCTGCGTATTTATATTTTTATTTGCGCAATTTATTTTTCCTCTTTTTTTTCGATTTGCATCATTTTTTTACTATATATATATATATATATATATATATATATATATATATATATATATATATATATATATATATATATATATATATATATATATATTACTTTCTCCTCTTTTTTTATTACAAGGGCTGACTCATGATTCAAAGATGCAAAAACCGGTCGGTCATTGAAGTGTCCTGAGAAACTATATGCATTCTAACGTTGGCTTATGCAGGGGGTAGGCTGACCATGGTGTAGGGTAGCAGTTCGGAATATACCTATATGCGTGCACGTGTGTGCGGTATCTAAAAAGCAATAAAATCTTTATTTATTTTCAGATATATAAACAAAAAATAAAACATATATGGTCTGTCTTGCTGTTACGCGTGGATTTTCTCGGCTTTTTAGTTTGGGCGCGAGCAAGCAAGCACATCATATTAAGAAATAGAAAGAAAAGTGGAGAATCTATCTATTCCTATTAATTACAAATTTGGTCCTATGTCCCCAAAATAAAATGACAGAATGAATGCAAATATGTACAAATTGAGCAAAATAAAAGTAATAAACAGAACAAAATAAAAATATATAGGGCCAAAAGTAAAGCAATATTAAAAATAAAGCCCCGGCCCTTTTATTGTGCTGCCCGAAATTTTATTGCAAACATAAATATAATTTTTTTTTTTGAAAACTTTTTTTTCGGAATTTGTTTTTGCTTTTAAAAAAAAAATAAAAAGGAATATTTTTAAATATACATGTAACAGCTATCAGAACGAAACTGCTGCAAGATGGAGGATCATATCCACAAATATAGACACGGACGTATAGGAATGCAATATTCAAATGTATAAATTAATATAACAAGCATATTTTAGCTAGAAACAAAGAAAAACAAGAAAGTTTTTTTTTATATGAGTCTAGTCCTCCATTTTATTTAAAATAAAACGATCTCCCCAGCAGAGTCGCCACTGTGGGTCGCCCGGCGGCGCCCCGCGCGCCCTTGGATAGGGGTGCGCGTACGTGCGGATGCAGGACACCACTGCTCTCATTCTATCCTCCCTTGTTTAGGGGAGAACGAAATTAAAAGTGCGAGAGGAGTGTTGTCTAAGATAGCACGTTGGAATCCGTCTCGGACTTTAGTGGATTTTCGATCCATTATGGGAACTTTTGGGTTTCCCGCATCAAGTTATCCCTTGTTTAGGGGATACCAGGATATGAGAATGCATCACCCTTTCATTCTCATTCTCCCTTTTTTAAGGGAAAACGGAAAAGTGCAAGAAAAGATGTTGCGACGCCCCCACTATGGATTTTATAAAAATAGCTTTATGGCCTATTTCGGATCACTATGGGAGTTTTGGGTTTCCCGCATCAAGTTATCCCTTGTTTAAGGGATATCAGGATATGAGAATACATCACCCTTTCATTCTCATTCTCCCTTTTTTAGGGGAAAACGGGAAAGTGCAAGAAAGGAGTGTTGCGAGGCCCCACTGGATCCAAAATGTTTTATAGAGTCGCCATCTTTATTTTAAGGCAAAAATAAAGCAAAACCAAAAAAAGAAAAACCAGAGATTATAAAACAGGTTCGGAGGCTAAGTTACGAGTTGGGAAGGTGCTAGGCACCCAACTCGCCCTTTCGGTCTCAAAAGTAGTTTTTGGCTAAAGTATGCTTTTTGTTATATTTATCTAGCAAATAAATAAAGCATTTAAAAACAGGAAAATAAAAGCAAATACATCCGCGGCTACATTATTTACGGACTTATAGCCGTCTCTTTACAATAATTACAGATATATTTAAAAATATTTGGCCATTATAACGACTCTTTTACATAATATTTTCTAACTAAATCCGGGCAACACAACGGCTTATATTTTCTACATTGGGCCGGATTTAAAGAAAAACTTTTATATAAAAATATAACGCCCTTAATGGCTATTACCTTTTAGAGCGGGGTGTACTCGCTCTATCCTTCAGAGAGAGGGAGTCTTGTTGTTGTTGTTGTTGTTGTTGTGATTTGAGCAGAGTAACGGCTTGCAAGAGTTACCTTTGAGACCTGTGAAACGGGCAGAGCAACTGCTTGCCTTTTGACACTTGCTTGTTTGTTGCTGGTGGAATTTGGGCAGAACAAGGGCTTATATCTGGCTAATTTGGCCTTTTAAATCGGGCAGAGCAACTGCTCTTTTCACGATTTTTGGACCAGGGAAATAGGGTGGAAACCTAGCTGGGGGGCTAAGGCTCACTTTAACCGGTGGGTTTTAAGTTTGGAGGAGTTTTGGCAGGGTTTTGAGGCTTTGGAGAGATCACTCACTATCTCACTTCGCTCTCTATTTCTTCAGCGTAACGAGGACGCTTAGAGTTTTTGCGGAAGAAAGGTCTATTGAAGGCGAACCCCGAAGGCTCTATTTATAGCCTGGGATGAGGATTCATCGGGGATTAAAATTCTTTCTTCGTGCTTCATTTGATTGTACAGAACGCCAGAACAATTGGACTTTACGCAAACTGTAGCAGTTCTGTAGCGACTTGGACCTTTTGCATTTTCAACCCTGTAACTTGACATTTGTTAATGTTTTAATAGGTCTTGATATTTTATGTCATGCTACATACCAGGGGTACGAAATTGGGGTGTCTACAGGTCCCACTAAACATGTTTCGAAAAATGAATTATATGATTGGTCTGGGTCTCGGCAGAAATCAGCAAGGACTTGTCAGTCTAGTCCAAGATGAACTTAAGGAATGTATCCCTCCATTTGGTCTAGGATACAAACCTACTCCAGTTGAGCTAACCGCAGTCATGAAACAGAAACGTGAGAAGGGTAAGGCAGAACGTGAAAAGCGTCCTTACATAGATCCTCCCCTCCAACCATATAGAAAAACTCTAAATGGATACTTTGTAAGGAAAGGAGAAACTGATACCCATCTCATGTTTACCGAGCCCTGGATAGACCATAATGGGAAAAGACGCCCTGGTTGGGAAATCTTCGAAGATGTCAGTCTCGCCACCCATAAAATGGAGCAGATTACCCTGGAGACCCGTAACCATGCATATAAAACTGTTACAATTGAGAATACTTGGACTATAGATCAGGATGATTGCACCCTGGCCCTATTTGATAATGACTTTCTGGGAGATAGCTTCCAGGGAATGATTGACAGTGGGACTAGCTATGAAAAGCTTTCGGCCAAATTCGAGTCTATTGCTGATAACCCCCTACAGAATTGGTATACCACGACCGACCCGCTCTTAACGACCGCAGACTTGGTGGACCGTTTCGGATACACTCTTCCCTCTCCTTCCTTTAGCCTTACGGATTGGTCATCTACCGATCCACTCCCTAAAATTGAGGACCTCAAACCCCAGGCCCTCAATAATGTAACAAACCATGTACAGTTTGCTCTTAATAATGATAATCTAGATGTCTTCACGTATTCCTTAGTTGCACCTTCATTAAAAGACGAATTAATTAGCATTAATAATGAGTCGTTTAATGATATGAATTCAAAAGATAAAAGTTACTTGCTTAAGCTCGCCAAGTCAATCAAGCACCAAGAATAACACCGATCAGTAGCATCAGATGAAGACTTGTTTGTTATCAATCTGGGGTTGAACAGTGAAATCAAAGAAGTCAGAATCGGCAGTTACCTGCAAGGGTCTGAAAAAGTAGCACTGATCGACCTCCTCAAAGAGTTTGTCGATGTCTTCGCATGGTCCTACGAAGAGATGCTTGGGTTGGATCCAACCATTGTGGAGCACCGAATTCCCACTTATCTCGATGCTAGATCAGTCAAGAAGAAACTCAGCAGAATCAAACCAGAATGGTCACTGCAAGTAAAAGAAGAAATCATGAAACAACTGCACGTCAAATTCATTCGGCTAGTTGAATGCCCGATCTGGCTGTCAAACATATTGACAGTTTCGAAACCCAATGGAAAGGTTCAAATCTGTATGGACCTCCACGGCCTCAACAAGGCATCGTCCAAAGATGACTTACCTCTACCCAATATCGATAGAAATCCGGGCAGCATAATTGCTTATTTTTATTACATGGGGCTGGCCTAAATAGCACTTTTTAGTAAATACAACTTTATAACCTACCTTTTGAAGCGTGGGGGCTTTATCCCGTAACAACTAGCTTCTAGTAGATTTTAGGGTGCGCTCACTCTGTCATTCTGGGAGAAGGAGTGTTTTTACTGTTGCGGAGATTCGGGTAGAGTAACTGCTTCCGAAAGTTGCTTTTTGGCCTCGGGAATCGGGGAGAGCAACTTCTTGCTTTTTTGCTATTGTTTGTTTGCTGACGGCGGAAATCGGGCAGAGCAACTGCTTGCTTTATGCGGATTTGGCGTCTGGATTCGGGCAGGGCAACTGCTCTTTTTGGGATTTTTGGATCGGTGGAATAGGGCGGAATCCTAGCAGGGCAGCTAGGTTTCACTTTGGCCGGTTGGTTTTGTGTTTGGGGGAGATTTGACAGAGCTTCGGAGTTAGATGAATAAATCTCTCGGCTTTCTCTCGGGAGAGCGAACACTCACTGCGCGGTGAAAAGGTGTGTGAATTCTGAGTGCCAGATTCCTTTATTTATAGGCGAGAATCCTGGCTTCCTTCGTTGTTAAGTTTCATTCACTGAGCTTCATCAGCTTGTACCGCACGCTAAGAAAATTGCACCAAAGACAAAATGTTACAGTGCATTGAGCACTATTGGGCGCCACCCATGGAGGGGGTGGGCGCCGTGCCAGGAGTCATTGTGGGTGGCGCCAGGCTCCTTTCTTTCCTCTTTTTGACACTTTGGCCCATGTATTTCATTGTTTATGCATCCTATTTTTTCTTTTGCATTTTTAACATTTTAAACTCTGTAACTTGATATTCGTTAGTCTTTTTAACAGTTCTTGATATTTTATGTCATGTTACATATCAGGGGTACGAAATTGGGGTGTCTACAATTATCCTAAGTTAAAGTTGTATACAATCCTTTACATCTCGCTTTCAAAATGCTAAAGCCAAAATTTAGAAACCCACCCAATGCAAGTGTCCACCTTCTACAAATTAGACAACGGAAAATACAAAGTCATCATGCTGGAGACTTGTGTGTTAGATCAAACAAAACAATAATTTTAAAATCGAGTGATTACAATTATATGCAAAAGTGGGCGAAAAAGGTACAACACTACTTTGCATATGGTACAAGTTTACATTTCACATACTGGGAGACAGACAATCTAAACTTATAACTCGAACCACATAATTGCAAAGGAGAACTACGTCAACTGTAATGGTCATATTGGCTTTGGAAGTCAACCTAAGATATGTTTGACCAACAATCAGAGTTTTATCCACCTAAATTTTGCCAGCAAGGCCAATGGAGGTTTATTGACAAATCTAAATTGAATTTTATCATCCAATGAAAAATCTAAAATAATCAAAACTAAATCATCTAATGATTTTATAAAAAAAAAAAAAAATCATCCGTTGAACCTCAATCTTACCTGCATCTTCTGCCCCCAAGTGCCTTCAATTCCTCCCTCTTCCCCTTTACATGTGTCATCATGTGAGTATTTGATATTTTCTTTTCCCCCCATTATTTTTCTTGACCATTTTTTAGCCAATTTTTTAATTTCATGAATTAAAGTATATTTTTTTACCTATAAATAGAGACTTGGTTTGTTTCATTTCAACATGAGAAAAAATTTCTATGTTTTTTTCAAGTTTTTAGTCATTATTAATAGAGATAAAAATGGTGGAGTTTATAAATGTATTTGATTTTGTGTCACCATTATTGAAAGATTTTTGGTTTTAAACCAAATTAATATCTAATTAATTATTTTATTAATTTTTAATAGATTGTGTTTGATTTTTGGTTTGATTTTATAAAACCATTATACGTGGTCTAATGAAACGACCCATGAAATGATGCAAAGGTCAAAATTTTGTGTTAATAACAATTTCAAAAATTGAAAATGAAAATAAAATAATGATAGCTCCTTGTACGGCTTCCATAGAGTGGCGGATACGCATCACCTTGCAATGTTTTTTTTTTTTTTTTTTTTGGGGGGGGGGGGAGTGACCCCACTCAAGCAATTATTCTAAAATATACTCACCCGTCCCTAAATTATGGTAACTTTTTTTTATTCGTTCTAAATTAATTATTTAGTTTTTATTTATTTTTTTAGAATATCATTTTTACCACTTTACCTTTATTTTTTCATCATGTTTTAATTATAAATCACATACACATGAACTTTAAAAGAAAATAAACATTAAACCAATATAAATAATAAAGTAAATTGTTTTTTTTAATCCGTGTCCTGGATCAACTAGGACGATAATTTAAGGACGGAGGGTGTATGTTCGTAAAACAATTGTTAGAAATAATAGTGAGGAAATATATATACAAATTACAGAATAATAAACTAGACAAAACAAAACTACTCCATCTGTTCTAAAATTATCGCCATCCTTTCTTTTTTCATCTTTCCCAACATAATTGTTCAGTTTAAAACTTACCTTTTTAGAACATCACTTTTATCACTTTACTCTTATCTTTTCACTATACTTTAATTATAGGTCACATACACATACGTTTTATATAAAGTTATACATTAAACTAATATAAATAATCTAATCAATTGGATTTTCTTAATCTGTGCGCCAAATTAAATAGGACGATAATTTAGGGACGGAGAAAGTATTATATACTGCATGCTGATGAAATTGTAGGCTGATGCTGATCGAAAGTTACTGAAATGAGATGACTGGTGGTAGCAAACGTAGGTCGGTCGTGATTGATGATAAGTGATGTCGCGTTGACCGATGGTAAGTGACCGACGCTAAATGGTCTGAGGCATGTGATATGCACAGTATTCTTAAAACAGATTTAGTAGTTCGAAGGCTAATAGGATAATGAGTTAAACCCATATGCGGGCGCGAAAAAGAGCCTTTACTCTTCACAACTATTCTAAATTATATGTTCGTAAATTAATTGTTAGAAATAATAGTAAGGAAATATATATACAAATTACAGAATAATAAACTTTACGAAACAAAATTATTATATGCTGACACTGAAGGAGCTTATATTTAAATCGTTCATGCTTTTATTATTTTTCCATTATGGGACGAACACACTTCCAATACCACACTACTTTAATCATTAATAACTTATTCATCGAAACACTTGTTTGGACAAAAAAATATTCAATTTGATGTTTTCACCGAATATAATATAATTTCACAATTACCCTTGTTATTACATTTGTGTCTCATGTTGTATAATTTCCTCCATAAACACAATTTTTCCATAAATCCATCCGCTCTATTTAAGGAGTATATATGTTTTGACCTTGCGGTAAATTCAAACCTTTTTTTTTCTTCTTTTTTCATGCGAGACTCCTTTTATCACATAACACACTTCTTATTGTTTTGACAAGTGGCTAGTTTTAGTCTGTTTTTGTTTTGTTCTACTTTGAATGAGCGTGCATATTTTTTTCTTCTTTTTTCATGCGAGACTCCTTTTATCACATAACACACTTCTTATTGTTTTGACAAGTGGCTAGTTTTAGTCTTTTTTTGTTTTTGTTCTACTTTGAATGAGCGTGCATATTA
>JABEVN020002853.1:0-20141 GCA_013146195.2 Codonopsis lanceolata
TTGACCCAAAACATCCCCTGATAAACAAGTTTCATAACAAAACTTCATATGAAATATGGAGAGGAAGAGCCCCTAACATAGGATTTCTTAAAATCTTCTGTATAAATGTTTTATTCTTCATAATGGAAAAGAATATAGAGGAAAATTTGATGCAAAATCAGACGAAGGAATTTTTCTGGGGTATTCCAAACATTCAAAAGCATTTCGCATTTTCAGTAAAACTCATTTAAAAATTCTAGAATCTGTGCATGTTTCTTTAAATAGACCTTGAACCGCCTTTTCCAAACCTTTACGAAACCCCTTTGTCTAAAATATTTCTCTCTCTATTCAAACTCTCTCTATCTGTGCAACTGCTCTCTTCATTCCCAAAATCTTCTTGTTTCTTCTTCTCATCAACATCAATGGTATGTTCTTCGCTACTCTACTACTTGAAATTTATCGTTTACTGTTTCGCATTTCATTTCATAACCTAAATTGTTTTGGAATACAAACGGTCACTTTCGAGTTTCTAACAGTATTCGTCATTGTTGTTCTTAAAAACCTAGAAACTAACAGTCGTTTACATGCTTTCAATGTTTACTCTCTTGAAAACTTCTGTTATACATTTCTATGAATTGCTTACTCTAAACATTCTAGGGTTTCAAGTTTTCATTCCTAAAATTGTCAATAATCTCAGAAAAACTTGAAATCTCTGCTTGTTTAGCTCTTGAGGTAAAAAGCCCTAATTTTTGATTGCATTTCTTTCAGGCAAAAACATCAAAATCAAAGCGTGACAGCAGGAAGAAGCTAGACCCAGAAACCGACATTCCTCCAAGTTTGGATGTCAACCTTCCGGGATATCCTACCTTTCCCACTGCTCATGACGTCATCATTGCCCTGGACCCAAAACTGTATATTCCCGGGATGTGCATTGACCTCCAGTCAGTCTGCACTATAGCCGCCAGAGTCAAGGCATGCGAAGACATGAATGCCTCTGGAATTCTTCCACTCTTCTGCCTCAACGACAAAGACTACAACATTTTCTTGGCAGAAGAGTTCTATCAAAGGATGGAGTTGATGAACAAGAACGCTCTGCGTGGATGGATTAGAGGCCGTCCTATCTCCATCACCGCCAAGACCATCTCCACCATCATTGGTGTGCATTTTGGTGGCGCTCTTGAATCAACCATTGCTGAGGCTAACCATGCCTGGGAAGCAATGAGGGGAGTTGATATCCTTAGAGAACCACAAGGGAAGATGCTGAGAAATCTCTTCCCGTTGGACGTCTACTGCACAAGCCACCTGTTGGACAAGGGGCTACTTTTCAAGAGTGGTGCTCATGATATGTTCACGGCACAACAATTGAACCTTACATGTGTCGCTTTTCTTCAAACCCGCCTCAACTACTTGCCATCATCTTCAACGAACTGAAGCAGTGGGTGGAAAGAGTGAAGAACAACCCCACCTGCAAACGCCCATTTGTCAGGCTGATCAACGCTCTCCTACGAGACAATGAGGAAGTCAACTCTTCCATCAAGGAAGATGAGCTTATAGTGGTGGCCAAGGAGAAGCAGCTAACCGCCTCATTATTTAACAAATATACTGAGTACGAAAACAAGCGAAGGCTGCAGAAAGGTCTTTTGCCCGTCTCCATTGACAAGGTCGCTAAGCCAGTACCGATCATTGTCACTCGCTTCAATATGGAAGCTTATGACGCGGCTAGCCAAACTTTAAAAAAGGCGTCTGCTAAATTCAACGAACAAGTTGCCCAGTCTCTTCACCAAAAAGCCAAAGATTTGGCCGATGAGGCGTAATGCCTTCCACCAAGCCAAGGGCAAAAGACCAGTCGGAAGAAGAAGTACCAACCGAAGAGGAGCAGGCAGTGGATTCTAGGAGATGAAGGAAGGCCAAAGGACAAGATCCACCAAACCAATCCATCACCTTCCCCACCCAACCTTCAAGCAGATTCTTCTAAAACCAAAAGACCACCCTCACCCTCACCTGCACCCACTCCTAAACCAAAACGAAGAAGACTTCGTAAAACCTTTGCAGACTAGCAACCAGCAGACATTCCCACCTCTACCGATGAAGCAACTGAGTCCCCTATTCAGCCGCTAAGGAAGAAAAAGAGGTCTGCCGGTACCAAGCCCTCTACCGCCGCCCAACCATCTACCGTTAACCAATCCTCTACCGATAACCAACCATCTACCGCCACTCCAAGCCAAACTATTACCCCTGAGTCATTACTCAGAGGAATTCACCACCTCCGAAGGAGTCTATCCCTCAGGAGGAGCCTCAAAGACAGGAGGAGCCTACCCAAACCCCAACTCCTCCTCCTCCTTCACCATTCAACTACTCTCCTAACCCATCTACACCTACCTCACCTCACCAAACCCAACCCACTTCATCAACAACTCCACAACCAACTAAAAGCCCTCCTACCAAGCCAATAGACTCTGCTGCTGCCAAGTTTCTCTTTGAGCTTTCCTCAGTGGCAGATCTATTCTCTTCTGATCAACCATAACCTCCACCTCTCCTTCATAAACCCAAATCCCTCTTCTATCCTGCCCCATCTTTTTGGTTCTCCACCGAACTTTTACCCGAATCTTCAATTGTCAGTGAAAATTCTGACACTGACATTGAGCTCGATTCCCCACCAACCCCTCCTCCCCCTCCACCTCAAACCATCTCCTCCTCTACCAACACCATACCAACCCAAGACTCTTCCTCTTCCGACTCCATCACTCTTCCTCTCCAACAGCCCTTCCGGCCAGTGTCTCCTGAAGCCACTACCTCTGCCGGCCCCGCTCCTATTCACATTGGTCAGGCAACATCATCTTCTCAGCCAGCCAATGCTGAAATTTTGTCAAGGCTGGACGCCATCTATGAACGGCTAGGCGCACTCACTAGCATAACTACCGCTACCACTGAGATTGCCACTGCCGCGTCCAAGGCCAATGATCGCACTACTGCTCTTTTTCGCCAATTTCAAGAAGATGTATGGACTCGTTTTGGACAGATGAGACACGAGTTCACGGACGTCAAGATCAATGTCGAAGCACAATACGACGAATGTGTCTGGATCTGCTTATCTCTCTTCTACGAACTGTTCCATGCCATCACTCTGCATCTCGGCAATGGCTGCCCTCCTGTCCTAGAGCTCAACAACTTAGCTCGAGACTCTGCTCACAATATCATGAACGCTCATCGTGATCGTGATCTGGCCATCACGGAGGAGAAGCAAATGAGATCTATCAACCGAATGCTGATGGAAGAGAACAGTCGTCTTCGTGAAGAACTCGACTACCGCTCTCATTCCACCAGACCTCCCACAGATGCCTATGACGAGTATGTACGAAGCATGGAAGAGCTAGAGAGACAGCGTAGGGAAAAAGAAGCTGCAGACAAAGGAAAAGGGAAACGACCTTGGTAAAATATGTATCTGCTTTTCCCTTAAACCTTTGTATCTATTTTACTCTTTTGAAAACTCTGTACACATTAAACATCTTGTTTATAATACAGAAGATTATCTGCTTTTCAAAATTGTCTTATGTTTAAATTCTTGTTCTTTCATTTTCTATATCTGCTTAGAATTTAAACACTCAGTTTAAATTTATTTGAACTGTTTTTCTACTAATCTGTGTGCTGCTCTATGATTTCCTTATCTTTGTGTGCACATAGAATAGTCCTTACACTTGAGGTGCTCTTATGTTTGATAGAGGCATGTCTTCCGTTATTAAATGAATAAATCTCTTAGACATGCTATTATCTATCACATGGTCGGTTATAGCCCTCATTTGTAGTAATGATGAGCAGATATAAATAGGAGGAGATTGTTGATTCTTATTTGTATTAGATTTATATCTGTTCACACATTACACTAGTTTTATACTTCAGTGGCTAATCGGGTTGTGTATCGATTAGCATGGCAGCTGTGTATAGAACTTTGCCAAGTATAGTTCTTATAGGACTTCACAGGTTCAGCGGAAGACCTCTTCAAAGCTTCACCGGAAGACCTGCTTCAACATACAAATTCGGCAGACCTTGTATACACCTGGTCAATCATGGCGTGTCCTGTCCAGCAATGATTAATGGATCAATTTAAGTTTATCCTCATCTATGTTTGAATTTAAATTGAGACATTCCCTGACATCTCAAACCCGCCGAAAGCAGCTTTCCGAAAAGCAGGAAGACATTTTCAGACTAAACAGTAAAAGCAGGAAAGCAGACTATCACCTACTGTCTGCAACAACTCTCGCAGATCTGACATCCGGATTGCCCAACTTCCAAAAGATCTCAGTACTCATTCCCTGCTCGATATCTGTGAAGACGAAATTTCTGATTGACAGCCCCATGCATTTAATGCATTCAACCTAATAGAGTTGTTAAGTCTTCGTATTTTCCAACGGGTCTCTAGAATGCACCTGCTATAAATGCTGTCATTAAAGACTGAAGAAAAACAACCATCGAACACTTGAAGAATTGCTATGAAATTCAATAACTCTAAGTCTTACAACTCAGTGCATTCAAGAGATCCTCAACAGATCCAGAAGTCCTCGTCAACAACAAGAAGCCGTGCATCAACATTTATTGTTTTACTTCTTGTTGTTATGTGTGAACAGATATAAATCTAAGAAGAGGTGTCCAAGTTGCTCAAGGCAAAAATAATCAAAGAGGTCCTATACGCGACGTGGATAGCCAATGTAGTCATGGTAAAGAAATCAAGTAGAAAATGGAGAATGTGTGTTGATTTCACTGACTTGAACAAGGCCTGCCCTAAAGACTGGTATCCCCTGACGAGGATCGACCAGCTTCTAGACTCTATAGCCGGGCAAAAGATCTTGAGCTTCGTCGACGCCTACTCAGGATATCACCAAATAAGGATGTGGCTGGCAGATCAGATACACACGGCGTTCAGAGCTGCATGAGGACTGTATTGCTATACCATGATGCCCTTTGGGTTGAAGAACGCGGGAGCCACGTACCAGAGGATGGTGAATAATGTTTTCGGTGATCAGTTGGGTAGAAATGTGGAGGCATACATCGACGACATGGTGATCAAGACAAAGCATGCCAACCACGTTGAGGACCTGAAAGAAACTTTCGCAAACTTGAGAAAGCACAAGATGAAGCTGAACCCCGCGAAATGTGCCTTCGGAGTGGTCGCCGGGAAATTCCTCGGATACATGGTTAATGAGAGAGGTATCGAAGCCAACCCTGAGAAGATAAAGGCTCTGGCGACCATGGATCCCCCTGAATGTATCAAACACGTCCAGAAACTCAATGGCCGAATCACAGCCCTCAGCCGTTTCATAGCTAAGTCGGCAGAGAAAAGTCTGCCATTTTTTAAAACATTGAAGGGAGGCAAAAAGTTTCAATGGACGGATGATTGTGTAAGGGCCTTTAACGAGCTCAAAGAATACCTTGGTCGGCCACCCCTACTCAGCATTCCCGTCCCCGAGGAAAAGTTATATGTATACTTGGCTGCATCTGACTCGGCGGTGGCTGCAGTGTTGATCAGAGAGGAAGACAAGCTGCAAAGGCCGGTCTACTATGTGTCCCATGCCTTGACCGATGTTGAGGGAAGATACTTGGAGGTTGAGAAGTTAGTGCTCGCCTTGGTGATCGCTGCTCGAAAATTGAAGGCATACTTCCAAGCTCACCCGATAGTGGTTTACACCGACTTTCCCCTGAGGCAGATCCTGCATAAGCCAGACATGGCAGGGAGGATGCTAAAGTGGTCGGTTGAGTTATCGGGGTACGGGATCGAATACGAGGCGAGGAGAGCTATCCAGGCACAAGTTTTGGCAGACTTCATTGCTGAAACCTCGTTCACGAAGCAAGCAACCAAGGACGGGCCAGAGAAAAATGTGGAAAAACCAGATACTACCGAGGAAAAGACCGAAGACAGACAAACAAGGCCCAGACCGCCCGAGCATTGGACTTTATTTGTGGATGGATCCTCGGGGACCAGCAAAAGTGGGGCAGGAATTTCGATAATTACTCCAGAAGGGGGAGAGTTGGGCCTGGCCCTAGAATTTGGCTTCAAAGCCTCAAACAACCAGGCCGAGTATGAGGCATTGACAGCAGGAATTGAATTGGCACAAAAGCTCGGGGCCGAGAACGTCGTGATTTACAACGACTCCCAGTTAGTGGTCAAACAGATATTCGGCGAGTACGGGGAAAATCACCCAATATTGGCCAAGTACCAACGGCTAACCCAGGGGCTACTAAAGGGATTCAAATACTGGGAGTTAGAGCAGATCGCGAGAGAAGACAATGCCCGGGCAGATTACCTGTCGAAGATTGCCTCTTCTGAAGACGAAGACATACCCGCAGAGATCGAGCTGATATTTCTTAGAGACCCCGCAATCAACAGGAAGGATGTGATGGTAATCGAGGAGGCTTCAAAATGCTGGATTAATGAAATCAAGGAGTACATCGAGAAAGGGACCCTGCCCGAGGACAAAGATAGAGCACAGATGGTGAGAAACCGAGCATGCCGATACTCGGTTATTGGGGGATGCTATATAAAAGATCTAATACGAAGCCCCTTTTTCGGTGCGTGAGACCGGAGACAGTGCAAGACCTTCTGGCCGAGGTACACGAAGGATAGTGCGGGGGACACCCGGGGGCAAGAACTTTGACAGATAAGATAAACTTCCACGGCTACTACTGGCCTAGCATGAGAAGGGATGCAGCAGAATACGTGAGGAAATGTGACAAATGTCAAAGGTTTGCAGATATTCCTAGGCTTCCATCCATACCACAAACACCGGTGATCGCGGCCTGGCCATTCGATATGTGGGGAATAGACCTCATCGGTCCCTTCCCTAAAGTTAAACATGGATGCGAATATATCATAGTGGTCGTGGACTACTTCACCAAGTGGGTGGAAGCCAAGCCATTGGCCAGCATAACCGAGGACCAAGCAGTGAAATTCGTGTATGAACAAATTTTCTGTCGGTTCGGTCTTCCTCGGATGATAGTCTCCGACCACGGCACCCAGTTCTCCAAAAAGTTTACGGCAAGTTGTGAAAGGTTAAATGTTAAACATAGAATGTCCTCGGTGGCTCATCCCCAAGGCAACGGCCAAGCAGAAGCGGGGAATAAGAAAATTTTACATGCGTTGAAAAGGGACCTAGACGAGAAGAAAGGGAATTGGCTTGAGCAACTCCCAATCATTTTTTGGGGGATCAGAACCACCGTCCACGGCCCAACGGGCGAGACCCCTTTCGCACTCACTTATGGATCAGAAGCCATGGCACCAGTAGAGTTAGCCCTCCCCACCGCCCGAGTCACCTTCTTCGATCAAAACCACAACGAGCTGTCAAGATCTCTGGACCTCGACAACGTTGAAGAGAAGAGGATTGAGGCCCGCCTTCGGATGATCAACTACAAGAAGCTCACAAAAGCCAACCACGATAAGAAGGTCAGACCAAGGAGTTTCTCGGTGGGAGAGTGGGTCCTGAGAAAGATAGAGGCGACAGGCAAAAAACTCAGAAGAAACAAGCTCTCCCCAAATTGGGAAGGACCGTTCCGAGTAACAAGCGTTGTTCGAGAAGGGACTTATCGATTGGCAGAGCCAGAAGGAACCCCACTAAAAAACCCTTGGCATGCCGACCACCTGAAAAAATACTACCAGTGATATGACTTGTAACATCTTCAAACAATGAAATGAAAGGCTTTAATGTTTTTTCGTATTGTTGAGAATAGGCTCATCCTCGGTACGCGAGGAAGGCCACACTTGTCAAAACAAAAAGCGTGCCTCAACCTCGAAAACGAGGAAAGGCCCCAAAGACCTATCTTCGGTACACGAAGATAGGCCCCAAAAACCTACCCTCGGCGCACGAGGAAGGCCACAACTTGCAAGAAATCAAACAAGATCAAAAAAGTTAACAGAATATTCCCGTAAACAACGAAGGCCGACATAAGCAAGACAGATAGAAACGAATGTATTACCGACGATCAAAGAAAGTGAAGCAAGAGTTAGACAAAATATGTCAAAGAACCAGAAATAATGAAAGAAAAATTGTTTGAACCGTTGGCACACACGCCCAGAAATTCTTGTCACAGCGAGCATTGTTCATAAACCTAAAGAGGAGCTGGGGGATTGGGACCTTCAGAAAGAACTCGGTTCTCGGCCGCCTCGATGTCGTCGGCGAGTTGCTCTCTATTAGACTGCTCGCCCAAGAAAGCTTGCATTGTCAATTCAGGATTAAACGGGACCTCTTCGTTCCTTTTTCAAGCCTCGACCACGGAGAATACGTTTACATCCCAAGGTTCCAGAGGAACCCACTTGTCCAAACCCGCCCGCTGGTCATGGTCGTGCACAAGCTGGAATTCGTCCTCCTGGTACGGGACCATAGCGTGTCCCCGCCGAGCGAAGGAACCTGAAAACGGTTCAAGTCCCCAATCGACCAACTCCCCCATCGGCACCCCATAGGCCACTGCGCAACGAAGGATATGGCGAGACCCCTTCACATAGTACGGCACCAGCTCGTCAAGGAAGGCCTCGCTCTCTTTAAATTCTTCCACGGCAGACAGCCGAGCCGCCTTCAACTTGTCATCAAACCCGGCCACTTGAGCTAAGGACGCATCTCGCTCTTTTCACATTATGTCCTTTACCCCGGTGATCTTAGACAGCCGCTGATCGGCTTCACTGGTTTTCTTCAAAAGATCATCGGCCTGCTCGAACAATTTGTTCCTCTACTTTTTCATCTCTTCCAAAAGCTTCAACGCTTCACTGAACTCAGCAGCCTTCTTATCACGGTCATTTTCCAAGGACTCAACCTTGCCCTTCAAAAGATCTCTCTCCTCCTCGCCCGAGCGAGCTTCTCGGCGCAACCTCTTCTCTCTATTCGTCGCTCGACCAAGACGAGTAGATAATGACTTCACCATGGTACAAGCCTACAACCACGAAAATCAACCAACTGTTAACTTGGGACAAAAACAAAGGCTAAGTCTAAAAAGCAAAAAGGAGGACTAAAGGCTCACCTCGCCAGTTATCAATTCGAATCGACCTAGCAATTGAGCAGAGCTGACGGAGTTCATCACCCCAACCAAATCCTTTGGTGTAGCTCAGGAGGCCACCCCCTGGTCAAGTACAGTGGTGATCTCATCACGGGCAGTGAAATCGAAGTTGCCAATGGGAGGAACATCGGCAATACATTTATCCAAGTCTTTGGCTGCTTCTTGAGTGGTCGGCAGAGCGAAGTTGTCCTCCAACCAAGGCACTCCGACCTCTTCATAGACGGGGGAATCTTCCTCGGCCACGGCTTTCCCCTTACTGGCAGAGGAAGGTTGACCAGCACCCTTCACCTCGTCGATGAGCTCCATTACTTTCCTCTTGCGTTTCTTCGATCGACTTTTGCAGGGCGAGGAGACAATGGTTGGGGCAGCAACGACGGCCGTGTGAGGTTCCCAGGGTGTGCCCCCGCGCCCCGCGTGCCCTTGTTTAGGGGTGCGCGTACGTGCGGATGCGGGACGCCACTGCTCTCGTTCCACCCTCCCTTGTTTAGGGGAAGACGAAATCCAAAGTGCGAGAGGAGTACTGTCTATGTTAGCACGTTAGAATGTGCCTCGGTTGCCTTGAGTGGATTTTCTATCCAAAATGGGAACTAATGGTTTTCCTTGTCAGGTTATCCCTTATTTCGGGGATAACAGGATATGGGAATGCATTACCCTTCCATTCTCATTCTCCCCTTTTATCTTTCAGGGAAAAATAGAGAAGTGCAAGAAAGGATATTGCGACGCCCCCACTTATGGATTTATTGAAAATAGCCTTATGGCCCAGTCAGATCACTATGGGAGCTATGGGTTTCCCGCATCAAGTTATCCCTTGTTTAGGGGATACCAGGATATGGGAATGCATCACCCCTCCATTCCCGTGTCTCCCTTTTTTTAGGGGAGAACAGGAAAGTGCAAAGAGGGAATGTTGCGAGGCCCCACTGGATCTGAAAGTTTTAGAGTCGCCACCTTTATTTTAAGGCAAAAATAAAGGAAAACCAGAAAAGAAAACCAGATTTTTTAGAAAGCGGGTTCGGGGGCTAAGTTACGAGTTGGGAAGGTGCTAGGCACCCAACTCGCCCTTTCGGTCTCAAAACGTTTTTGGCTGAAGTATGCTCATTGTTATATTTATCTAGCAAATAAATAAGGTCTTATTTTGACAATGGAAATTTAAACAGATACATTCGTGGCTACATTATTTACGGACTCGCAGCCGTCTCCTTCCAATAATTACAAACATATTTAAGAATATTTGGCCGTTATAACGGCTCTTTTACATAATATTTCCTAGTCTAATCCGGGCAGCACAACGGCTTATATTGGCTACATTGCGCCGGATTTAAATAACAACTTTTGAAAATAAATAAAAAGACAGAAACTAAAAATAACAACGCTCTTAAAGGTTTTACCTTTTAGAGCGGCGGTGTGCTCGCTCTGTCCTTCAGGGAGAGGGAGTCTTTTTGTTGTTTGTGTGTTGTTGTGTTGATTTTTGAAGTGTGGGCTTATCAACTCGGGCAGAGTGACAGCGTTATTTGGGTAGGTTTTGGCCTTTTTGGTTGGGCGGAACCTAGACTTAATTTATTGACTTTTTCGTTACTCGGGCAGAGTAACGGCTTACTTTGGGATTTTTGGACTGGGGATTTGAGGTGGATACCTAACAACTAGGCTAGGGATCACTTATAACCTATGGGTTTTTGATTTGGCAGAGTTTGGACGGGGTTTGGAGACTATATGGGCTTCCACTCACCTATCCCGCACCTCTCGTACTAATCGTATTGAAAGATCGCAAGCAGAGCTTCATTTTTTATCGCAGAATCGAACGAGTGAAATGAGAGGCCGGGGGTCTCTATTTATAGTAGAGACTGAGGATACGCTGGGCATTTGATCGTTTGTTCAGCCTGCATCGGTGAGTTGTACTCTGTGCATCAAAACTTGTACATTTTCAATGTGAGAGCGCGGAGAAGTGATGGTGCGGTGGACCCGGTGCGGCACCAAGGGTCCTTGGTGCGGCACCATCATGCCTTCCAGGTTTGAAAATTTGCCACTTTACCCCCTGTCATTCTTCAAGTATTTTCGAAAATTGTGAAGTGGAAAATATTCTTTTTCCTTCCTCTTTCTTCTTCTCCCTGTTTTTTTTTTTTTTTTTTTCAAATATTCCGCTTTTTTTTGTGTTTTTGAAATATTCCTCTTTTTTTTGTTTTTGAAATCAAAACTCAATTTGAAAAAGAGTTTTTCTTTTATTTGAAAATAAAACAAATTTTCCTAAAAAGAAAATTATTCTAAAGTCAGGGTAGGAATACTGTACCTGACTTACCTTTCGTGCCCAGGTGGCTACCGCAGGTTCGGCTGATTCTGACATTTTGTCACTCTTGCTGGGGCATTTATTCTCTCTTTTTTTTTATTGTTTTTTTTATTGTGATGGTCGGACCTACTGATGTAGGCTGCCTACGTATCCTTTTTCAAGGAATCAGACCAAACGTAGTTCGGCCTGATGCTGGGAATCTTATTCTTGCTCTCTCTTTTTTTCTTTTCTTTTCTTTTCTTTTGATTTTCTTTTCTTTTTTTTTTCTTTTTCTTTTCTTTTCTTTTTTTTCTTTTTCTTTTCTTTTCTTTTTTTTTTTTGACCCGCTGGGGATGTTATTTCCTTTGTCCTTTGGTGAATGGTCGCAAATTTTGGTTAACAAGACTAACTTTGTTAACTTTCCGTTAGGCTCAGGGACCATTGTGAGAACTTTGAAACTCGAGGACCAGAGTGCTGCAGTTGCAAACTTTGGAGGGGGAAAAGGGAAAATTCCCTATTTCTCACTTAAGTGACGGGAATTTGAGAGAAAGAAGCCACTGCTTCTTCTTTCTCTTCTCTTTCATTCCTTCGTTCTGCTGCTCCGCCATAGCCACTGTCTCCTTCATTTCTTTTTTTTTTATTTTCTTCATTTTCGCTCCTTTTCTCGATTTTCTTCCGCCAATTTCAGTGTTTTACTTAGCAGATGGCTTCTTCTTCACGATCCAGGAAGGGAAAAGCACCGATGCGCCCGAGAATCAGTGGTAGGAGGAGGAACCTCCTAGCTTGATTCGGAACCGGCTCAATTATACGTACTCCAAGGATGACTGGGGCAACCTTTTGCGAGATCGGGACACCCACGTGTCCAATCTTCCCTTAACCACTGTAAGATTTTTCTTTTTCTAGCAATTTTCCTGGCTATTTTTCAGATCTGCTAAATTCCTGCACTGTTTGGGACTTTTGGAGCACTCTTGACTTTGTTAGTGATGCATATGCATGTCCTATTTATGCCTAAATGATGTAATTGAGTGATAATGTATGTAATTTCTATGATTTATTTTTGCGATGCATGATTTGAAATAGTGGTCACTATTTGACCCTACTATGCATGATTTATGTTCTAAATGCAAATGAGGCTATATGATGCATGTTTTACATTAAATCATATTTTGCATGCAATAGAATCGCGAAACGGAATATTCGGAGTATAAATTTAATTTTTCCGAGACACTTTTTGGGCATATTTTCGGATAAAAACATGACAAAACAGATATTTTTCATGCCCTTAGATTTATTTTCCTAGCATGCAAATGCTGCAGGGGTATAGTAAATACCACAAAGATATTTATTTTGATGATTGGTGGTATTTTACCTTCTCTTTGTTGTACTCCTATGGCAGCTTATTAGACAAATGAAATGCAAAATATGAATGCATGAATTATCCTACTTGATACGGATGCAATGCAGAACACGTATGAGACGATGCATGAATTTTTCACATTTTATTATGCTCATGACAAATGCAGTTATAATATGTACGTTAAGATGCAAAATTAATTACATATATGAATTGTTTTTTCTCTTTTTTTTTTATGATATATTTTTTTTATGGACTTTGAAAAAGAATGATTTTTATGTACATGTAAATTTATGCACATGTATGAAAATAGTATGTGACAATTTAAAGAATTATTATTTTCTCTCTTTTTTTTTTTTTGTTATGAACAAGATTTTTTCTATTATTATTATTTTTGCTAAAAAAAATTTATTGTAAAAATCATGAAGTATAAGACATGCGATATGTTCATTATTTATTTTAAGAACTGTACAGAAAAGGAAATAAGGGTAGAAAACTTACCTTTTTTTTTCTTTCAGGTTCGCAGGAAGTTTGATAGGGTTCGGGTATCATATGGAGATGTGGCTGAAATTTTTAACATGTTACCCGAAGCTGCACAATTGCTGGTAGAGGGCTCGGGCTTCAGCACCTTCTTGCACTCCTTTACTCATTTTACCAGCTTCTTCCATATTTTCGACGTGCTTCGGGACTTCTGGTGGGACACCACCCACACTTTTCATTTCAGCTGGGGGGAGGCGACCATGACCCCTTGTGATTTCGCTGCAATTACAGGAATCCCTACCAGCATAGGGGAGACCTTGGCTCTGGATTTTACTCTCCGACATCGTAGGGAGGAGATCGTAGACCTTCTGGGCTTCGAGCCTCGCTTCAAATCGTCGGATGAGATTTATATTAGCAGCGTTCGACACTGGCTCCTTAATAATGCCGGGCTGGTATCAGCTGATGATGAGGCCGCTATTACTCGGGTGGCCCGAGCTTTCCTTTTCTTCTTCCTCGGCTCATCACTTTTTGCTAATTCTTCTGTCACCCTGAGAGCCTCCGTCTTGGCTTGTCTTGCGGACTTTGATCGGATCCCTGCTTATGATTGGGGACAGGCTGGTTTGGCTGAGTTATATGCTTCTATGGATAGAGCCAGCCGGAATGATTCACCGACCCTGAATGGGTTTGCCCCGGCGTGGGAGGTACATGCCTTTTCCTGCTTTTTCATTCACATTTTTTTTATGTATTATTTTTTTTTCTATTATTTTTTTTTAATCCATCATTTTTTTTTAGGTGAACGTGTCTACTTACAAGAAACTGCTGCGGGGCTTTTTCAGCATCAACAAATTATATCAGAAGTTGGCTGACGAATTTTCTTGCAATGGGAACAGCTCAGTGCGGCGGCCCAGACGACGATGATGATGATGACGGGTCCAGCCACGGCCGAGGTCGAGGATTCGCAACGCGGGTCCAGTCGGGGTGGTGGTTTTCCCGAGCCCCGTCAGAGCACATTAGCTTTGAGTTCCTGCGAACATTAGTATCTCTTTTTTTTCTTTCTTTTTTTTTTTTATTTTTGCACTTTTTTTTTCATTTTGTAAAAGAAATCTGTACAAACATTATGATATAATGTAATATAATGTATATGATGCAGTATGTTACACATGCAAAAATAAATTCACACAGAAAATAAAACTATACCGGACATCTAAAATGTAATGGCACGCTGTACTTTGAAGAAAGGGATTTTTGAGAATACACCTTTGGATAAGAGCGGGCTTTTTGGGTGATATTGGAACGGGGAAAATGGCCGAATCCCTTATTTATTCGGTGCATTGTGGCTGTTGAGTCCGTGGTTGTAGCCTTCTTTATAGGTTTTCTTTTTCTTCCACGATCAGACGCAGGAACAGCAGTTTGTCGGATCACCAAACCGGGATACCATGGGGTACTTGTTTCAAAGATGATGGAGCTGGTCCGAGTAATACGGCTGTCTAGAGAACGGAGATGCTGATGATAAAGAGGGAGACACATATGGTGGCTCTCATCTTTGATGAGTCGAGCTTCTTCTAGCCTCGCAGGAGTATATGGGCCGGCTCGGTGGGCGCGCAGCGATGGACCGCTCGGGGCTATGGCTACAAGAAAAGGATTGTTTCTGGGGAAAAACAAAGGGGGTATAGGCAGTATATAGATATGTACAAATGCAAGTAATGTATAATATAGATGTCTTAATAAGTATTTCTAAGTTGCACCTTAGGACCTGTAAAATTTATATTTTAGTGTCTTAATGTGAGCCGCTTTGTTTTCTGGTTTTTCTTTTGTCACGAGTCCCGATGATGTCTTTGAGGTAGTACGCCGCGAGGGTTTCAAATAATGCCTTCCCTCTCCTTTTTTTTTTTATTCATTTCATTTTTTTTATGCTCTAACTTTTGTCTAGGCCGCCCTTTCGGGTTTTCAACCTAGCGAGCTCTTATATATTTTTTTTAATTATTTTTTTTATGCTCTAAATTTTGCCTAGACCGCCCTTTCGGGTTTTCAGCCTAGCGAGCTCCTTTTTTATTTTTATTTTATTTTTATTTTATTTATTTTTTTATGCCCTAATTTTTGCCTAGACCGCCCTTTCGGGTTTTCAGTCTAGCGGGCTGGAGAGGGAAGCATCAGCTGGACAGGATGGCTCAGGCGTAGTACCTTTTGAGTTTGTCGAGGTTGAAAGGCTGGACAAGGTCTTCCCCGTCCTGGTTCGTGAGAAGCACGACACCTCCTGACCGGATCTCCTTAACGATGTATGGTCCCATCCAGGGAGACTTCCATTTTCCCCTAGTATCAACATAACTAGGGGTTTTCTCAGCACAAGGTCTCCGACTTGAATATCTCGCCTTTGACTTTTTATTGGCTTCGGGCGTCGCCTTTGATATGCCGGGTATGCTCTAAGGCTAGCAGGCGTCGTTCATCAATTAGGGCCAGTTCTTCGTATCGCCCTTTGACCCAGTCAATTTCTGATATATCAGCTTCCATCATTACTCTCAATGATGGAATTTCCACCTCTATTGGTAGTACCGCTTCCATGCCATATGCCAGAGAGTAAGGGGTAGCCCCAGTGGGTGTGCGGACTGACGTACGGTAGCCCCAGAGGGCTAGTGGCAATTTTTCGGGCCAGTCTCTTCCTGTATCAGCCATTTTTCTGATGATGTTCTCGAGGGTTTTATTGGCTGCTTCAACGGCACCATTAGCTTGTGGCCGGTAGGGGGAGGATTTGTGTCTCTGGATCTTGAACTCGTCCAGCAGACGGTTCACGTCCCCTTCAAAATGAGAGCCGTTGTCGGAGATGATCTCGAAAGGTACCCCGTAGCGGTATATGATATTGGCCTTAATGAAATCGGACACCTTTCGGGCATTTAAGACCTTGTAGGAAGAAGCTTCTACCCACTTTGTGAAGTAATCGACGGCTACTAAAACATATTCATGGCCATTGGATCCCTTCGGGTGAATTTGGCCTATGACATCGATACCCCATGTTGTTCTGGGCCAGGGGGCTGTGGAGTTGTATAGGACATGTGGGGGCACATGCTGAAGATTGGCAAATCGTTGACATTTGTCGCAATGTCGCACCCACCGAATACAGTCGGTCTCGAGCGTACTCCAATAGTACCCCTGTCGGATGACTTTCTTTGATAGCATATGGCCGTTCATGTGGGGCCCGCAGGTACCACCATGTAGTTGATCCATAATTTGCTCAGCTTTAGCCTGATTGACACATAGTAAGTTGAGGCCTTGGTAGTGTCTCTTATACAGGCTGCCACCGCTGAGTACGAATTGGGAGGCCCATCTTCGCAGGGAGACTCTTCCTCTTTTGTCTAAGCCAGGAGGATAAAGATTTTTCTGAGCGATTTAAGATGTCGATACCGGGGCTCATGATGCACGCCGAGGGCTGCGTTGATTTTGAAACAGTATATCGGAGTGACCTTCTTCCCGACTATGAATGGTTGGACTTTAGTTTCAGCGGGAATCTGGACAAGTGACGCCAGAGTGGCTAGGGCGTCAGCGAATTGATTCCTATCTCGTGGCAAGTAATGGAACGAGATAGAACCAAATCGGGCGGCGACTGTTATTAGTTTGGCATGATAGAGCTGCAGCCGAGGATCCTGGGTCTTCCATCTTCCTTCGACTTGATTTATAATTAGGGTCGAGTCTCCGTAGACTTTGAGATCTTTAGCTCCTCTTTTGAGAGCTTCTTCTAGGCCAGCAATACAGGCTTCATATTCCGCCGTATTATTTGAACATTCGAACTCCAGCCTTATAGCCAGCGGAGTATGAGAGTCAGCAGGATCGATTAATAAGATTCCTATGCCAAAGCCTCTTTTATTCGGGCGTCAAAGAACATTTGCCAACAGTGTCACAGTCGGTGATTTCAGGATACCTTCGTGCAGAAACCGGGCTCGGTTGCATCTTCGGCCTTCAGAGGTAGATCGGCTAAGTGGTCGGCAATGACGCTCCCTTTGATAGACTTGAGAGTGACATAGGTTATATCAAACTCATTAAGAAGAAAGGACCACTTGGCGGTCGGTGGACAGTGACTTGCCGAAGATGTATTTGATAGGGTCCATCCTGGATATGAGCTTGATGGATCTTCCCTGGAGATAGGTCTTGAGCCTCTGAGTGGCCCAGACTAGGCCGGTGCAGCTTTTTTCCAGTGCCGAATAATTTAGCTCGCTTCCTTGTAGCTTCCTACTTATGAAATATATGGCGTTTTCAATGTAGGAATCTTCTTTCTCCTGGGCGAGCATAGCCCCTACTGATGTGTCTGTGACGGTTAAGTATATGAGGAGAGGTTTATGTGTATGAGGTGGAGCTAGCACAGGGGGATTGGTAAGGTAGGCTTTTATTTTCTCGAAGGCTAGCTGGCACTTCGCGTCCCAGACTTGATCGGTATTCTTTTTGAGGAGTTTAAAGAGGGGCTCACAGGTGGTAGTCAGCTGTCTGATGAAACGGCTGATGTACTGCAACCGGCCTAGGAAGCCTTTGACTTCGGAGGGAGTTTTTGGCTGTGGCATCTCTAGAATGGCTTTGATCTTTGCTGGCTCGATCTCGATGCCTTGCTCAGTTACTAGAAATCCCAGGACTTTGCCTCTGGTAACCCCGAATGTGCATTTGGTGGGGTTAAGCTTCATCTGGTGCTTTCTGAGTCTTTCGAAGAATTTCTGGAGATCTTTAATGTGAGCACCATAGGCGTCGCTGGAATGCACGATCATATCATCGACATAGACCTCCATCTCTTTGTGGATCATGTCATGGAAGAGGGTGGTGGCAGCCCTCTGGTAAGTGGCTCCGGCATTCTTTAATCCGAATGGCATGACGGTGTAACAGTAAGTCCCCCAGGGAGTAGTGAATGAAGTCTTCTCCTGGTCTTCTGCTGCCATTTTGATTTGGTTGTAGCCCAGCATGCCGTCGACGAAGGATCGGACTTTGTGAGCTGCGACGGCATCTACCACAATGTCAATGTTGGGCAGAGGGAAGTCATCTTTGGGCGACGCTTTGTTGAGGTCGCGAAAGTCTACACAGATTCTGACTTTCCCGTTGGGCTTGGGAACGGTCACTATATTGGACAGCCAGGTCGGGTATTCAACTACCCGAATAAAGTTGACGCGCAGCTGCTTCATGATTTCTTCTTTGACTTGTAGTGACCATTCTGGCTTGATGCGGCGGAGCTTTTGTTTGACTGGGCGAGCATCCGGATATGTGGGAATCCGGTGCTCGACTATAGCTGGATCTAGGCCGGGCATATCTTCATAGGACCAGGCGAAGATATCTATGAATTCTTTGAGGAGATCAATGAGTGCCTTTCTTTCTGGACCTTGGAGGTAACTGCCGATTCTGATTTCTTTGATTTCATTGTCCAGCCCCAGGTTGATAACGGACAGGTCTTCAGTATTTGCTGATGAGTGGCTCTGTTCCTGGTACTCGACTGACTTTGCAAGCTCAAGCAGATAATTTTTATCTTTTGGGTCCATTTTATTAAATGACTCATTATCATAATTATTATTATTTAATGCGTCTTTTAAATTAGGTGCAACTAAGGAATAAGCAAAGACATCCATATTATTATTAAAAGCACATTGTACATGGGTTATTACATTGTCGAGGACACGGGGTTTGAGATCCTCAATTATGTGTAGCAGTTGGTAGATGACCAATCCGTAAAGCTAGAAAAGGATCGAGATAGTGTATCCGAGCGGTCTACCAGGTGGGGGTCGGGAGCGGACCGGTGGGGTGGTGTACCAATTCTGCGAGGCTTATTAAATAAGACTCGAACTTCGACAGGAGCTTTTCATAATTAGTGCCTCCGTCTATCATACCCAGAAAGCTGTCTCCTAGACCGTCATCATCTAGCAGGGCCAGTGCATAATCATCTTGGTCTATAGACCAAGCATTTTCAATGGTGACAGTCTTATAATTGGTGCTACGGGGCTCCAGGGTAACTTGTTCCATACCATCTGAGAGAATGCTGACATCATCAAAGACCTCCCAACCGGGGCATCTTTTCCCGTTACGGTCTATCCGAGGTTCGGGAAGCATAAGATAGGCTTGATTTCCCCCTTACGTACAAAGTAACCATTTAAGGTTTTCGATAGAAATTTGGAGAGAGGATATTCATAAGGAAGCTTTTCATTTCGCTTTTCTTTTCTTACGTCTACGTTTCATATTTGCTGGCTACTTCAATTTGGAGGTATCTAGCCAAAAGGAGGATACATTTAAGATTCATCTTGGTGAATTAACTAGCCCTTGGCGATTCTGCAGAGACCTAGACCGGGCATATAATTCATTTTCGGAACATGTTTAAAGGAATCATGTTTCCTAGGGGAAGTGACTTTCTTTCAATGATGTCGGTTTCTCGGCTATATTCAATGGCGTTGACTACGGCAGGGGATAACCTCAAAGCCGAGAAAAATACCGGTGTCTTCATGCTCTATTTCGAGGATTGGGACATCCTCACTTTCCTTATTCTCCACGATCTTGTCGGCGGAATAATTACTATGTGATCATCGTGGATGAATTTGACCTTAGACGGTGTAATGAAGAGGCTACCCGCTTTACCCCATGAATCAAGGCGTCCCAACCAACAGTTTGAAAGTGGTTTGAATATCCGAGGACTTGGAACTCAAGCAGCATGTTTAAGGGCCCAGCAGTTAACACTAAAGTAACCACCCCAAGACACATGTTGGTGTTGTCGTATGCCTTAAGCTTGCAGGAAGAGTGAGTTCGATATTTTATCCCCGACTTGGCTAAGCGTCTTTGGCGAGGACATACATTCGGTGAAGACCCATTATCTATCAAAACTGGGGAACTTCGTTTCTCCAAAATTCCTGATGATGTGAGGAGCATCAATGTGGTTAGTTCCTCCACAGAGGTCTAGATCGGTTAAACATTATTCGTTCGAAATGAATGTTCCCAGATCATGCAGATGAGACTCATTGGGGGAGGTTTCAATAGGAGCATGCTGGCTTAGTGACTTGGCAGTATCACGGTGGGTCTTAGGCTGATAAACCC
>JABEVN020002854.1:0-20106 GCA_013146195.2 Codonopsis lanceolata
CCACTCAAAGCCCCTTGCCGCCGCTGGTAACCTGAAGAAAGGGAGGCACTTTTCAAATGACCGAGAAATGAAGCGCCTAGGCAATGACTCTTCTCGCTTAGCCGGATGTGCTTGATGCCAGGGTCTGCTCCATGTTGAGCGTATTTGTATCTTCTCCTGTTATTTATGCCGCTACTGCTGACATTAACTTCGTGAAACTTCTCCTCGGCTGACCTCAAAGCGCATTTACTTCTGTTCACCTTCATGTTGTAAGCAGGTTGGCGAATGTCTCGCCAAGTCAAGAGTATGGTCGCCCTTGGTTTTGATGACCATGTCATCTATGTAAGCCTCCATATTTCTCGCTTATTTGAGGAACACCTTATTGACCATGCGCCGGTAAGTGGTCCTCGTGATTTTTGAGCCCGAAGGGCATCATTTTGTAGCAATGAGGCCACCAAATGCTAAGGTCAGTTTTCGCTATCCTCGCTGCTCATTTTGACTGTGGTATCCCGAGTACGCTGCCCAGAAACTAAGCATCTCGAACCCGCTTATAGAATCGACAAGCATATCGATGCGGGGCGGATAGCGCCGGGCAAGCTTTGTTTAGGCCGGTGAAGTCCACGCACATTCGCCATTTATCATTTGCCTTTTTACCATCACCACATTAGCTAGCCGTGTCGGTAACCGATCCCTCGATGATGTCCGCCTTAGAGTTTCGACCTCTCGCTTGACGCTCTCATTCTTCTCAAGTAGTAATGCCTTGGTCGCCGTTGGACTGCCTAAGGTAGGGTCGACATTGAGGTCGCAATGTTTTCACCGATGCCCTCATGTCCTCAACCGTCCATGCGAACACATCCGTGTCGTTCTTCAACAGCCCAATCAATCCCCGCCCGAAGCCTTGGAGGCATGGCCTTCCCGATTTTAATTTTTTGCTCTGATATGCCTGATTGATGATGACTTCTTCTAGCTCGCCTCCGTTGAATATCGCTCGTCCCTGACCTCGCAAAGTGTCCAACTCAATATCCTGTGATTTAGGCGCTTCTCCCAAGGCCCGAAGGGCCTGGGCCTGAGCTTGCTCTGGGAGTCTCTATCGGAGCTTGCTCGGGAGGCTCTATATCCTGTGGGTTCGGCCGCTCACGGGTCTCCCGAGCTCAATGTTATTGATAGAAGCGGACGCCTGGGTAGGCTCACGAGATCGTACCGACGGAAGGTCCACAATCGGCTTAGGGATCGTGATTTGATTGATCGGGAATGTCCACAATCGGGCTGTTTTTCTTCCCGAGCCTCCCTGACATACCCCACATTGCTCTGGTTTGTTTGAGGATCCCCACTCCATTTTCTCAGATAAAACTTGGCTTTCTCGGGGGAACGGAGGTGACCATCCGAAAATTTGGCCATCGCCGAGCACCTAAAATGCGCTTGTATGTCGATTTTAGGTCGATCACTAAGAATGTGATCATCTCAATCTCGTGTTTGGGCCCCATCACCCATAAACACCTCCACCGATCGTGTTCCTTTGACGCCCACCTGTGGTTGGTGAATCCTTCAAGCTTTCCCAAATAAGGCTTCGAGCATGGTGTCCTGAAACTCCAACCCCTCAAGGTGAATAGTACATGATGTCCCCGCATGCTCCCGTATCTAGCAAAATCCCACTCGTGAACCCGCCAGCTTGTTGACGAGGCAGAAATGACCAGGCCGCTTCTGATGCCACCGGAGTGCTCGCCACCGCCGCGAGAAAAACATATGCTCGCCTCCCTCGCCCTCCAGATCGCTGAGCGTTGATCGCCTCTAGACAAGGAATAAATATGTTTCCCGAGCCGTGTGTTGGACGGAGCTCCTCCCGAATCATGTTTATCACCCCGAATCCGAGGGCCCGCCACCTCTTCCTCTGGGGTCTCCTTGATCATTGTTGGCGTTTGTTTCCTTCGCCTCGGTTCTTTGAAGCGGGTCTAACTTGCCCGCATTGATCAATTTTTGATTTCCTCTTCAACACCTTACACTTCTCAAAGCGTGGCTGGCCAGCCGTGGTGGTACTCACAAGATTTCCTGCGGTTGTCCCGAGTATACCGAGCTCTGTCAAGAGGATAGGATAGGCAGAGCACGCCCACCGAGCATGATCTCTTCCCGCGTAGTGTTTAACTGGGTAACCGAGATTCTCCGAATGCCTTTGCCCCGGGAGTGGATGACTTCCTCCCCGCTCCTGCTCGAGCGCGTGGAGCCTGCTCCTGTCACCGGGCGAGGCCGAGCCGCCATGAGCCTTGTCTTTATTTTTGGCTTTGTCCGCTTTAACGCCTCGGCCGAGCAAAAAGATGAGAGTTTGCCAAGAACTCCGCCTTGAAGCCCCCTGTTCATTGCTAACATAGTCTTCGTGGTCCCGCCTCATGTTGTTGAGATAGCAAAGGTGATCTCCGGTCACCGGTCGCGGCCACCGCCGAGCATCTCCTCGAACCTTTTCGTAATCGCTGTAGATCTGTATCTCCCCGCTTAATCTTAGCAAGGTCGAAACGATTTTGGGGTTGGGCCTCGCATTGCCGAATTCCTCCAAAACTTCTCTCTGAGCACAGCCTGGGCCTCCAATGGTTCCCTGGGAACTCGCCCAACCAGTGCCTTTCCCCTCGAGGGCTCCCTCGAATGCCCGCATTTTCAAGGCTTCAATATCTCGTGACCATCCGAATTTGTGCCTCGAATGATCGGAGCTAATCGCTTGCCCGCCTTCCCAAAATATTTGTCAAATTGTGGAAGATGATCCTCTGCGGTGGCGATTTTCAATCTCGGAGTGAAAGTGGCCGCCTCCAATGCTTTAGTGGCGCCATAACCGGCTTGGCCACCTGCTAGGCTTGCCATTTGTTTTGCCATGTCCCTTTCATGGCCTCCATCTTCTGACACCGCTTCTCCACGCTCTTCTCGTCACTTCAAGAATGGGCGGGTCCGAGGCACCATCGCCACGCACGCTGGGCAAAGGTGGGCGCGTAGGAGGACCCAACCTCCCGTGACGCGGGCTTTGTACCTTGCCAGCCTGCCGCCGGCCACCTCACGATTCCGCCGCACTTCGCCTCTACGCCATGACTCTCCTCTCTCGGCATAGTGCTCATGGTGATGGTGGCGCGGCAATGGTGGAATGATGCCGGGCGGCTCGCCCGCTTCTGGTCATCACCTGCTTTTGTCGCCTCCACTCGCCGCACGGTATGCTGAACGATTGGGGCATGCGTCGTGGCGCGGCAACCGCTGGGAGCAGGCCATCTCCAACAAAGTGGATTGCTCGTCACAGTATCGCCACATCTCGCAATCGTACCGGGCATGGCCTAAGGCGAAAGCGCTGGTTGAGCGCATACATTTTACTATAATACTGGCTCGAACTTCCTCGAACTTGAGAGAGCGCCAGCTTGTTGATCGTGGTTATGTCCTGTGCCCGGCCGATTCATGTGACTACCCCGACTATTCTCTACCGGGCGATTGAGTCCGCATCCCGAGATCTTGTGAGCGAGCATCACGCCTCTCATTAATAGCCAGCTCGGCATCGCTGGCTCGCCCGGCTCGGGCCGGCATGTTGGGAGATTTGCCCTCCACAAATGGCACCTCATTGCCCTCGGGCGTGCCGCCAGCCCACTTTTGGTTTCGGCTCAGCACGGGGTTTCAAGGGCTCTTGGTGGAGGATTATTTCCAACTTGGTGGCCGCCACTGTTGCTTGCCATGGGCATGGTGTTTGCTACCCTTTCCAGCCATTGCAATAGAGGAATAGTGAAAGATTTTACCGAAAAAATTTAGAAGGAAGTGATGAACTTCGCTTTCCCAAGAATGGAACCAAACCTGATGTGGCAAAATGCATACTGGGCCGCCCTCGAGACGGTAGATATCCGGGCTTGTAATCGCCCTCCTTGAGCCTCGTTAAGATCACAAGAACACCCGAGTAGAAGTGTAAGGCACGGCTCGTGAAAGCCCCTCCTGTGAGAGTAAGTATCGAGTGATTGTCAAGAAGTAAATTGACAGTAACGAGGCTCAAGAAAGTGTGTGTACCTTGTTGATGATTATGGAGAGGTATTTATAGGCCCTCAAGGTGATTGAACTGCCTAGGATTCAGCCCATAATCGCCGAGATAATCAAGGAGGAAATCCCTTGATTCTAGGCGAAACAGCGTTGACCGCCAGTAGTTATGGAGTCGATAAGGCAGTGATTCGCCCAAACATGGAAACCCTGACTTGCCTTAGAAAGCAAGCTATTAGCTGCCCCCGCCCAGTGTGTGCTCGAGCGAGCAAGGCTCTCGCCTCGACATTCTGCTTTTGTATTGATCTCTCGAACTTGTCGGCCTCAAGATCGGCCCACAGTCGGCTCCAGGTGCCCGCCAGCGAAGTAAGTATGATTCCTTTACGAAGCGTGCATGAGTCCCGATCATGGGTCCCTGCCTGACAGCAAGGCCTTTGTCCGCCTAGGTTTGAGTGAGGGCTTGTGCCGCCGACCGGGCTATCTCATCTTGCTCGCTGGCCGCTGGCCCCACGGTATCATGCTCTGAAACTCGCACGTGATGCTAACTCGTGCCTCGCTTCGTGACCCGGTTTGGGCCTGGTATATCATTTTATTGAAAAGAAGGATTTCTCCATGGGAGAGGACAGAAAATATAAATCCAGATGTGAGGATTTCTTCTTATTCTCCCTCTCTCTCTCTCTCTCTCTCTCTCTCTCTCTCTCAAAACACCCGTGAATTTCAAAACATAATTTCAGTACATTTGTGTATATATAGGTGTGCTAATATGCCAAATATGTGTTTGAATTGGATTTGAGCATATTGGTAAGTTTATAGGTTAAGCTGAATACCAAATATGTGAATCATTATTTGTTTTCCTTAGATCCTAGTGCAGAGTGACAAATGTGATTTTGTGATGTTATTTTGGGGTAGCATTCATTTGTTATTTATGACTGGGTTGTAATCGAAGACTTGTCGTCTCTTTTGGGTTGTTGTTGTATAGACAATCTTTTGTAAAACTTTCGGGAGTCCTTTTGAGACTTTGTGTATATATAAGAGTTGTCTTTTAAGCTAGTCTTGTTTTTTTTTAAGTTTTGTTTTAGTACTGTGTTTTATAACCAGTAGCTCACGTCCCGAACTGGGGCCCATGTAGGGTAAGTTTGGTGTGTGACTCTCTCTCTCTTTCTCTCTCTCTCTCTCTCTCTCTCAAGTCTATTGTCTTTAAGAAAGTTTATTATCTCTTTCTTTCGTACCCCTTTTAATTTCATGTGCCCTTAATAGCTTAATCCCCATTCCAAAAATTGTAATTTGATTTAAAAAATTTAATCTCAATTCGGTCAAATTTTAAATTAAGTTTAAATTAATGTTAACATACTTTTACTATTGTATTTAAAATGCAAGTAATTTAACCGTTGCCTTTTAAAAAACTTTATGTTTTAAAAAAGTTGTGTTTTAGAAATAAGACATATTGTTTATTAAAGGGTAAAACCGTCAATTTCTACAACTACTCAATTTATGATAATAGTGTTTTAAAACAATATCATAAATGCATTAATAAGAAAAAAAGGGATGTTGTCAAAAACGTTATGTTTTTAAAATGTTGCACTGAACAGGCTCTAAATGAGGTATACGTTGGATCAAGATACAACACCAAATGGGTAATGCAAAGAACTAGATTTTGTGTTTGTGTCTATGACACAGTGTCACTATGAGACCAATCATTGTATGGAGCGAACATGATGAGTATAAATAAATATATGTTTGAGATTTTGTTGGGGGTGAGATCAATATACATTAAATAAATTAAAGAAAACATCTAAAAAACTAAATAAATAACACATTTTATTGACCGTAAAATTTTGTAACTCATCCAAAAAGAGCATAATTAAACATTCAAAAACATTATCTCTCTCTCTCTCTCACATACCAACCCAATACCTATTAAATGAAATAAACTCAAAAATGAAAATTTCAGCAAACAAAAACCATAAAATAAATTGAATGAGACATAGTGAACTAACAAAAAACTATTCGAAATCGAAATCACAAAGATTTCAGACCAATGAGGGAAACTTAGCACAAATTTAAAAAAAGAAAATAAAATAAAATATAAATATGTAAAATTGCTAAAATTAATTGTATAACTTATGAACAATTTTTTTAAAAAAATAAATAAATTGAGACCAGATAAAATTTAATCTTTCTTACAACCATATACTATGATATAGTCATCTTTAATCCAATTTAAGAAAAAAATAAAAGAAAAACCGTCATCCTCTCTCTTTTAGATACACCAAAGTCTCAATCTATAACAAAAAAAGAGTGTGTTATTATGTCTCTTATTTTCTTTGTAATTTTGAATATTCATGGTTGGTCAGCCATCATATTCGTGGGTGCGTCTCAATATCAATATCAATCAATTAAAAGATTGTTATGTTTGAATGTAATAGATACAAAAATTTAAAATTACAAAATTTAATTATAGAACTTATAGTTGATTACGATAACAATTAATTAAGAAATGACAAACTAAATATTTATAAAATACTAAATCCTATTAAAACAATAAATCTTACTAAAATAGTAAATCCTGGTTACAATCAATTGGTATTAGTTGATTACGATAACATGAAATCCTAGTATAGTAAATCCTAGTAAATCACAAACGTAAGAAATGGCGGAAGAAGGGAGTTGCCTTGCCAACCGCCTTTCACACATGCAAGCATAGAAGTGAATTACATCTGTAAGATCTAAGTGAAAGGATAAATCACAGCCGATACTTATCCCAAGTCAATTACACACATATTTTTCCATATATTTTATAATGTTAACATACTTTTACTGTTGTATTTAAAAAAAAAGTAATTTAACCGTTCCCTTTTAAAAAACTTTACGTTTTAAAAAGGTTGTGTTTTAGATTAAGACATATTGTTTATAAAAAGGTAAAACCGACAATTTATACAACTACTCAATTTATGATAAAAGTGTTTTGAAACAGTATCCTAAATGCGTTTATAAGAAAAAAAGCGGCGTTAGTGAAACACGTTACATTTTAAAAATATTGTGTTTTAAAAGTGTTGCACTAAAAGGCTCTAAATGATATACGGTGGATCAAGGTAGAACACCAAATCTATACATATATAAAAGGAGATGAGCAAGATTTGGAAAGTTCCTGCCAAAAGTGACTTTTCAAATTTAGAAACACTTCTAATTTATATATAAGCCCCTTTTTTACATTAGAAATTGAAAATATAAAATGTCATTATTATGGTTAATTAGATAAATGATTCTAAAACCTCTTCACATTCTTATTTAGTACATTAAGGTACTGTTTAGTAGCTAGGATTAAGGTTAGATAGGATTAATAAGTCAAGTTATATGATATTTGGTACACAATAGGTGGTCGGGACTAATAACACGAGTTACCCAGATAAAATAATTATTCCCTCACTATTAATACCAAGGGAGGGGGTGGTATTATTCGCGCCCTCATTAAAAAAATTGGGATTAACATTATTTATCTCAAAACTACCCTCGATATACAAGTAAGGATTAATAGTGAGGGTACTAATAATCCTGATATTAATAATACTACTTATCTTTACCTGACTACCAAACAAGCTCTAAGAAAAATATGCATAGTAGAAACATGAGAGATAATAAAATCAAGTTTTTTCTTGTCAATTTCTTTGCATCAATATCCAGGCTAGGAAAAATAAATATGGAATGAAACAACAATTTTGAAAGTAAATCATATACACACACTTTGAAGTAAAACTAATTAACAGACAATCAATTAATAGTAGCTAGTTTTGTTAACCCGTGCGTTAAACGCACGATCATTCTTCTTTTTCAATTAAATCGTACATAAACAAAATAAATATGATAAAAAATCTTAAAGAATGTAATAAGAAGAATCAGTTTATTAACAAATACACATCAATATATCAATAATCATTATAGATTCTAAAAATTTCTTTATACACAATATTTTTTGATTTATTAGTTGGTTTTTCATCTTCACCACATATCAATATCTTTAAATTAAAATAATTTGTTACTCTAGAAGTTGCTACTGGTTTCTTCAAGAATAGACATACATGCAATTATTGACTTTGGCACTTGTTAATTGTCATTACATATAATGTCCACTAATGAAAATTGTCTTCTCTGGAACTTGAAAGGCAACCTTACATTAGATGAAGTTTTTTTCTTTTTAAGTTTTTTTTATAGACATTTCCCCTAAGGGGGCATGAGAAGTGATTAAACATGAGACCTCACATTTTGTAAATCCTCAACTCTACCACTGGGTTACCCCTTAGGGTCTACGTCGGATGGAGTTAATGACAATACTGAGATAAAAAAATTTTCTCCAACATTCCTTCCTTTCAAAATAATTGTTTCAACAATGTGATTCCCAAGATTTATGATGATTAGTCTTGTTCCATTGCACAATGCAACATGATCATTGTTTCTCAATAGCATTACTGGCACAACAATTTTAAGTGTCAGTCCATGGTCTGGTTACCCCGAACACTTTATACTATTCAAAAACTATGTAGAATGAATGTATTCGAACAAACTTGATTTTTTTCCGCCCTACAAATAGAATTTGAACTCAAATAAATTCTTCATTTTGAATGATTACTTTTATTAAATTATATTTGTATTTTACGAATAAAAGAATTTTTGATAAGAAAATAAGCTAAAATCAAAATAACGAAATTATTTTTATTTAGAATTAATCGGATGGACTTAATCGATATATAGACCAGACAATGTTGTAATAAATTAATCTTTTATTTAGAATTTTATAGGAGTTGAATATATGTACACTACACAACGAAAATGAGAGAAAACTCAAATACCTAACAAAATAAATATTTTACTTGGGCATTTAATTTAATTTATAAAAAAATAGACATGTAAAAGAACATTTTATTGTTTTCTCAATAACAAAAACTCAGTCTTCTTCTGGAGGCTCTTGCTTCACAACAATGTTTGATTTAGAAATATGAGATGTAATAACTTCGTCCATTATTTCCAACTACACTCAAAGAAGTTCTTCTTTTTTTTTGAATTTTTTTCGCCCTACAAATAGAATCTGAATTCAAATAAGTTCTTCATTTTTACTAACTTCCATTATACTTTTTGTTTTATTGACTTCGTAACTAATATTTTTATTTTACTTTTAAAAATTAGTTTTACGAAATACTTTTGTTCTGCAAGCTATTTTTTATTATTTTACTAACCTCAGTTTAAACTGTTTTTATTTTATTGACTCTGTAACAATTATTTTTGTTCTACCCAGTATTTTTATTTTACTAACGTATTTTTTTTTACATAACTATTTTTAAGAATTTGTTTTAAACTTTTGTTCCGTAAATTATTTTTATAATTTTTCTAACCTCAGTTTAAATTATTTTTGCTTTATTGACTCTATAACTATTATTTTTGTTCCATCAAATAATTTTATTTTACTAATGTATGTTTGTTTTACATAACTATTTTTAAGAATTTTTTTAAAACTTTTGTTCCATAAATTATTTTTATTATTTTAGTAACCTCAGTTTAAATTCTTTTTGTTTTATTGACTCTGTAACTATTATTTTTGTTCCATCAAATATTTTTATTTTACGAATGTATTTTTGTTTTGCATATATATTTTAAAATTTTGTTTTAAACTTTAGTTCCGTAAATTATTTTATTTTACTAACCTCCCGATTAATTTTTTTTTTGTTGATTCTGTAACTTTTATTTTAATAGGGGCATGTTCCATAAATTAATTTTTATTTTACTAACCTCTTATATTTTTATTTTCTTGACTCCAGAACTATTATTTTTGTTTTAGTTACTAATTTTTATGTTTAAAGAGAGAAAAATGTTTAAACATAATTAATAGAGAGGAAATGGTAGTGATGAGAGAGAAAATAGGGATGAGATGGGAGAGAGAAAGAGAAAGAGAGAAAATAGGGAGAGGATAGGAGAGAGAAAAAAAGTGAAATGATAACTCAAAAGTTAATAATTCAAATGTGAGATTTTGGAGGAAAAAATATACATTTGTCATTATATAAATAAATAAATAAATATATATATATATATATATATATATATATACCAAGATCTAAATATTTTTTCTCCATTCCATCATAACCAAAGTTATTATGATAACAAAAATCTATAAATCAAGATAGGACCAATTTTTTGAGACAGCTAGCTACATGTAAAAAAAAAAAGGAAACCCAATAATTTCTAATTTTTAGTTACTTATACATGTTGAAAAAATTCAAATATAAAAAAAGTGCTGATGATGAAATTAATCAATATTCAGATCAAATTTGTTTGTTAGTTGAACTAAATCAATAATTAAAATTAATAAACGAGTTTTGAAGTTAAATAGAGTTTTTGAAATATTTTTGAAAATATGAATATACCAACAAGTTTCTGGTAAGTTGATGGTCATAACTTCCGTTGCCGGACTTTCTTTAGGTGGTAACCTTGAAATTTGTCATCGCTGCAAAAAATGCGTAATTTTTTTTTTTTTGCAATGTGTGGTGAAACTAGGGTAAAAGTGCTTTCTTTTCATTTATATACATCAACTAAAACAACGTGGTTTTATGAGTGTTTACCGGGTCGCGGTTCAAAAGTTAACCATATGACGGTTTAAACCAAAATTTCCGATGTATATCCATCGATCGTTTGAATTTTTGGTTCATTTTCCTTGTCCCATCTCCTACATTTTATTTTCCTTGGTTATATACTATTTTAATTACCAATTTTGAAAAATGTAGTTTTTAAGGTTTTATGACAAAACATGTTAGTATATCACTAACAATTTGCCTTTCGTTTGATATTATATGTGCTATCAATTTTTTTAACGTTAATGTAACTTTTATTTATATATATTTATTTGTATATATTTTAATATCATTTTTTAATACGGAAAACAATAAGTGAATTTAAATTTTATTGAGACTCCAGAGTAGAGAATGAGAGAAAATGAACCTCAATTCCATTGTTTAGAATTGGAATCATGGGCTTCAATGTAAATTTTATTGTTTATATCCAGAAAAAATATTAAAATTTGAATTGAACTGAAATTTTAATATTTTTATTCTAAAAATTGATTTTTTTCTCCAAAGGTAAAACATTTTTAAACCTAAAGACTATTGATATTATTTTTAAATCATTGTCTAATATAAGACTCCATTTGAAAACATATTTTTGCTTATCATAAGTTGTATGTAGCTTTGTCTAGAGTTACTATGTGATATGTATAGTTCCAATAGACGTAAATGTTGAGTGAAAATTATTGTATATAAAAACATTGTAATATAAGTCATTCTTTTAAGATCTGACTTAGGTTTTATTTGTAAATGTCTGATTGGATTTTTTTTTATCTACAATTTTTTTACTAAAACTGTAATATCCCCAAAATCTTAATAATATTATACTTTATGAACATTTGTACTTGGGTTTTATTGGTTTAGTCATCTTTGGCCCGGTATTATGTTGGGTTGGCAAAATTTGAAAATCTTTAATAATTGGGCCTCTTTTGAATTATTAGTATGCCCACTTAGTTTTAGTATACAATTGAGTTGTTTATTCAAGATTGGGTTTAAGCCCAATTAGTGGTCAATTTAATAATAATAATAATAATAATAATAATAATAATAATAATAATAATAATAATAATAATAATAATAATAATAATAATAATAATACAAATCGTTTGCCCCGCCACCTATAATCGGGAAGAGAGATATACGATCTGAAAGGGGGAAGACCGATGAGATGAATGCATGAACAATTCGGCATACATGTTTGATCAAGAAGAAGAAGAGGCATGGCACTGGGTATATAAAGGTAGGTATAGCTAGTTGGGTTTTGGCACAAACAAAAGAAAACAAAAAAAAAACAGAGCACAAAGGCAAAGATTTCTGAAGTCTCGGAGATGCACCGAACCACGATAGACGGGATCGCGGGTCTCGATTTGAGGTATGCTATTTCTTCTTCAGCTTCATATTCTAGTAGTTCTCCTGTGCAATTAATAGGTGTGTTCGGGTGGTGGTCGACAGTAAGTTATCTGTGGGTGTGAGAAAATTTTCGAACGATTGATGAGATTGATTTTCAAATGGCTATCATCATGGAATTTCACTATTTTAAGATCACGTAACTAAGATTGGTGAATGTTGCTATAATTTGTAAATTTTTGAAACCAAAATGTCTGGAAGTGGATTTTTCTCAAAAATTGATTTTTATCGAGTTTGGGTCGGGTCAGCTAAGAGAGGCAAGAGAGATAGTGCATTTTTGTCTCTCCCAGTAGTAAAAGAATTTGAAGACGTGTTTCCTGAAGATCTTCCTGGACTACCACCAGAGCGTGAAGTAGAGTTCGGAATCGATTTAATACCTACGACGGCTCCCATTTCTAAAGCACCATATAGAATGGCGTCGGCTGAACTCAAAGAACTTAAGGAATAATTGCAGGAGTTATTGGAAAAGGAATTGATTAGACCAAGTGTCTCGCCTTGGGGTGCTCCAATATTGTTTGTAAAGAAGAAGGATGGGTCTATGAGGTTGTGTATATATTATCGAGAATTGAATCGGGCCACTATTAAAAATAGGTATCCATTACCTAGGATTGATGATTTGTTCGACCAACTGCAAGGTAAATGCTATTTCTCAAAGATCGACCTTCGGTCAGGATATCACCAGTTAAAGGTTAGGAAGGAAGATGTTTCAAAAATTGCCTTTAGAACAAGATGTGGACATTACGAGTTTTTGGTGATGCCATTTGGGTTGACGAATGCCCCAGCCGCGTTCATGGACTTGATGAATAGGGTATTTAAGAAATTTCTCGATCGATGTGTGATTGTTTTCATCGATGATATCTTGGTCTACTCTAAGACACAAGAAGAACATGAACAGCACTTAAGAGTGGTGTTGCAAATCTTGAGGGAAGAGAAACTTTATGCCACATTCAAGAAACTTTATGGCTTTCTTAGGGCATGTGGTATCCAAGGATGGAATCTCAGCGGACCCTGCCAAGATCGAAGCCATTGTAAATTGGGAAAGACCGACAACCGTTACAGAAGTTAGAAGTTTCCTGGGGTTAGCAGGATATTATCGTCGCTTCATAGAGGGATTCTCAAAAATTTTCGAGCCTTTAACTAGGCTAACTCAGAAGAATAGAAAGTTTATATGGGCGGATGACTGCGAGACGAGTTTTCGTGGAATTAAAGAAGCGGCCTCGAGTTCAATCCTTACCTTACCATCCGGAGTTGGGAAATTTGTGATCTATAGCGACACATCGCTAAAGGGATTGGGATGTGTGTTGATGCAAAATGATAGAGTGATCGCGTATGCATCTCGACAATTGAAGAATTATGAAAAGAATTACCCCACCCACGATTTGGAGCTAGCAGCAGTGGTTTTTGCCCTGAAGATTTGGAGGCATTATTTGTACGGGGAAACATGCGAAATCTACACAGATCATAAGAGCCTCAAATATATTTTCACCCAAAAGGAGCTAAGCATGAGGCATAGAAGGTGGCTTGAATTACTAAAGGATTACGATTGCACCATTTTTTACCATCCTGGTAAAGCTAATGTGGTTGCCGACGCTTTGAGTCGTAAGGGAAACTTAGCAATGCTGATCACCAAGGAAAGGAGAATTTTAAATGACCTCGAGTCCTTAGGTATTGAAATTAGAACTCCGGGTAGCAGCGGACTATTAGCATCATTGAGTGTTCAACCGTCATTGTTGGAAAAGATTAAGGTAGCCCAAACTGTAGATCCTGATTTAGTGAAAATTTCTGGAGACCTGGGAAAGGAGGGCCAAACCAATTTTCGAGTCAGTAGTGATGGTATCTTACGCTTTGGATCTCGAATCTGTGTTCCATCTGATCCGGAATTAAAAAGACAAATTTTGGAAGAAGCGCATAACTTGAGATTTGTGGTTCACCCTGGCAGCACGAAAATGTACCGAGATGTACGTGATACTTTCTGGTGGGGAAACATGAAAAGGGAGATAGCATAATTTGTCTCTAGATGCCTCGTGTGTCAGCAAGTGAAGACAGAGCATCAGAAGCCTGGAGGTCTAGTACAATCCTTACCCATACCAGAATGGAAGTGGGAGCATGTAACCATGGATTTCGTGGTAGGATTACCCAGGACGTTGAAGGGTCATAATGCAATTTGGGTTATTGTGGATAGATTGACCAAATCTGCACACTTTTTGGCATTCAAAATTAACGATTCCTTTGAGAAGTTGGCGAAATTGTACGTTGATGAAATTGTTCGACTACATGGAGTACCGGTCTCGATAGTATCAGATCGCGACGCTAGATTCACTTCAAAGTTTTGGAGCAGTTTACAAAAAGCTTTAGGGACCATCCTAAGCATGAGTACGACATTTCACCCCCAAACTGATGGTCAGTCAGAACGGACTATACAGACGTTGGAAGATATGCTTCGAACTTGTGTCTTGGATCTGCAAGGCAATCGATGATCACCGCCTCGAGAGTTTACATACAACAACAGTTTTCATGCAAGTATTGGGATGGCACCCTACGAGGCGTTGTACGGGTGGAAATGCAGGTCGCCTACATGTTGGAACGAAGTAGGTGAGAGACAACTATTAGGACCAGAACTGGTACAGGTCACCTTAGAGAAGGTACAACTTATCAAGCAAAGACTTCTGACGGCACAAAGTAGACAAAAGTCGTACGCTGACCGTCGACGTCGTGAACTCGAATTTGGAGTAGGTTATCATGTGTTTCTCAAGATATCACCTACAAAGGGAGTTATGAGATTTAGGATTCGTGGTAAACTTAGCCCAAGGTTTGTCGGGCCGTTTGAGATACTTGCGTGAGTAGGAGAGGTTGCATACCGACTTGCGTTACCGCCTACACTTTCTGGAGTTCATAATGTATTCCATATATCTATGCTAAGGAAGTACGTGCCGGACCCAAGCCATGTGATCGAAAGTGCACCATTACGACTTCGAGAGGATTTGAGTTATGACGAACAATCTGTGCGGATCGTGGACCGAAATGATCAAGTATTACGAAAACGAACCATTCCGTATGTCAAAATTCAGTGGAGCAACCATACGGAACGAGAAGCCACTTGGGAGCTCGAAGAGGAAATGAGGGAAAAGCATCCCGAACTTTTTTGAGCAGGTACGTCAAGTTTAGAGGACTAAACTTATTTTAAGTTGCATACTTGCTCTCTAGACAAACCTTTTGTTAGTGGACCCGCTAGGTTGTCTTTCGATCGAATGTAATCAATGGTGATTACTCCATTTGAGAGCAGTTGCCTAACGGTATTGTGACGCCGTCGTATGTGTCGCGATTTACCGTTATACATATCATTTTGTGCCCTTCCACTTGCGGCTTGGTCAAATGGTTACATATACCGGTTGTGGCCATGCTGGAAGATTTTCTAGGAAGTTGCGTAGCCATTCGGCTTCTTCCGCTGTTTTATCTAAGGCGATAAATTCTGATTCCATTGTAGATCTTGTGATGCAAGTCTGTTTGGAAGATTTCCATGCGATAGCACCACCCCCAAGTGAAAATACAAATCCACTTGTGGATTTTGAGTCGTTGGTATCAGATATCCAGTTGGCGTCACTATAACCTTCATTACTACTGGATACTTCGAATAGTACAACCCATAGTCTTTAGTGTATCGAAGATACCTAAGGACTCTTACAATAGCCTTCCAGTGATCATGTCCGGGATTGCTATTAAATCTGCTTAAACGATTGATTTGTTTGAGCAATTTCTGGTCCCGTGCAATTAAGTGAGATACATTAGACTTCCAATTACACGAGTATTCAATTTGAGATACACTTTCGTGCAGATTCTTTTTGAGATGAAAGTTTGGGTCTATTGGAGTTTTTGCAATACTATTATCACCATTGCTGAATTTCTCCAATAATTTCTCGATGTAATGAGATTGTGATAATATGATATCCTCGGATGTTCTAGATATTTTAATACCTAAGATGACATTAGCTATCCCAAGGTCTTTCATGTCGAACCCTGTTGGCCAACATTTTCTTGGTGTCCTTGATCATGTTGTCGTTATGCCGATGATGAGCATGTCATCTACGAGAGGCGTATAAGGACGTAACCATGTTGTGTATTTTTGGCGTACACACATTTGTCACATTCGTTGATTTTGAACCCATTAGCAAGTACTACGCCATCAAAACGTTTATGCCATTGTTTTGGTGCTTGCTTTAATCCGTACAACGATTTGACCAATCAACATACTTTCGCTTGTCCTGAGCTATGAATCCTTTGGGTTGATTCATATATTTTCTTCTTCGAGTTCCCCATTCAGAAAGCGCCTTAACATCCATTTGATGTATGCTAAGACCGTGCGTAGCCGCAAAAGCAATGAGTAGTCGAATTGACGTAATTGGTTCTGTGGGCATAAGTGTCAAAATAATCAACACCTTCCTTTTGATTAAACCCTTTTGCGACTAATCGTGCTTTATACTTATCAATGGAACCATCGGGTTTTAATTTTCTTTTGAAAATCCGTTTACCCTCAATGCTTTTACACCCCTTGGGAAGATCAACCAATTCCCAAGTGTGGTTTGGCATAATGGAAGATATTTCGCCATTAATGGCTTCTTTCCATTGAGGAGCTTCGGAGTAGACATTGCTTCTTTGAACGTGCGAGGTTCATTATCCACTATAAATGTGGTCACAAAGTCGGGTCCGAAGGTTTTAGTTAGTTTTGCCCGTTTGCTCCTTCTTGGTTCATCATCCGGTGCAACTGTATGGTCTGCTTGGACTATGTCCATGGGACCACTGTCCGTGGGGACCTCGCTCTCGTATTTGCTGTGTGTTCCAAGGAAATGAGCGTTTTCCATTAATATTTTGGTTATTTTTTAATGAAAATCTGTTTTCAAAAAATGTGACATTTCTTGATTCGAGTATTGTATTTACTTCAATATTTGGATTGTCGGACTTGTGCACTAAGAACCTATAGGCACTACCCGAGTCCGCATATCCTATGAAGATACAATCTACGGTTTTGGACCGATTTTCATCTTTTAGGTAATGGTGTCCGCTACCTTAGCGAAGCACCCCACACTTTGATATATTTATAGGAAGGTTTTCGACCAGTCCATAATTCATAAGGAGTTTGCTCCAATTTCTTGTGTGGTAACTTGTTGAGCAAGTAATTTGCTGTGAGCACCGCCTCCCCCCACATTTCGCTCGGTAGGCTCGATTGAATCTAATGAATTCATCATTTCTTTGAGTTTGCGATTTTTCCTTTCCACAATCCCATTGGATTGTGGAGTATAAGGAGGAGTCACTTGATGAATTATTCCATGTGCTGCACAAAAGTCCTTAAAAGGATGTACGTATTCACCTACTCTATCAGATTTGAGAGCTTTTATCTTTTTCTCAAGTTGATTTTCTATTTCGTTCTTGTACATTTTAAATGCCTCGAACGCTTCGTCTTTACTATTTAACAAGCACTACTAGAAACTGGGTAAACAGCGACGGAGACAAAGAGGAAAAATTATGGCGCCGATTAAATTTCCGTCGCTATTTTAGAATTAGCGACGAAATTATTTCCGTCACTAAAAAGCATCTTTTCATAATATCCCTTATCTTCCGTCGCTACTTCCAGGATTCCGTCGCTGATCAGCGACGGAAATTTCCGTCGCTATACACTCACGGAAATTTCTGTCACTAAAAAGCATATTTTCAGAATATTGTATTTTCCGTCGCTAGATGTGAGAATTCCGTAGCAAATCGCTGAAATATCCGTAGCTAATCGCTGATGGCCGCCGTTAGCCACGGGAATTTTGACGCTGATTAGCGACGGAATATTCCGTCGCTAGATGAGAAATTCCGTTGCTGAAAAAGATTTTGAAACCAAGTGAGCTTAGTATTTAAAAATTATTGTAAATAATAATAACCCTAAAAATACTACATATTATTTGAAAACTAGATTTCCTGCAATGCACCTGATAGTTTATAGATGAAAAACATATATTTAATCAAAGATAAATAACATAAAATAAAAAACTTCTTCGGCACAATAAAAATTACAGAGCACGAAGTAGTTGATCCACTAAGCAAGAATATTGAAATACATGAGTCATACTCTAAGGCTCCGTTTGTTTCACGAAAAATGATTTTCAAAAAATGATTTCCGTAAAATGATTTCTTTCTTTTTCGTGTTTGTTTGCTAAATCTTTTGAAAATATAGTTTAAAAACATTTTCTAGTATTTGGCAAATACACGAAAATGTTACGGAAAACAATATATGAATAAATACAAAAAATATATTCTAATATTAATGCACATATTGAATATAAAATAATGTTAAAGTTTAAGTAATTTTCTTTTAATAACCCTCAATTTATCATTAATGGTGTCAAATCAATAAGGTCCATCTTTTTTCAAGCTCACAAATATATTTTTTGATAATTGATATGAAAAATTGTTTTAAAAAATAAAATAGATATTATTTGAGACGTCCTTAAATAATAATATAATATAATGAACACTAATTTTATGACGTAATGAATATTTCTTAAAATTATAATTTATAAATAATGTGCACAAACTCCATTTATATTTCTAAACAGTTTATTTATTGAGTAAAATATTGTACATGTATGTAAATATGTGTAAATATGGAAGGGCGCAGAGGGATGCTTGAACATTTGGAAAATTAAATAAATATTTAAATCGTAAAGATAAAAAAAAGACTTTATCATGATAGCAATATAAGTAAATAATTGTAACATAAAGATTATGAGATGGATGTATATAAATGAAACAAATAATTATAATGCAAAAATTAAAAAAGTAAATTAATAATAGAGAATTAAATAAATAAATAAAAATTGTTTTAAATTTTGGAATACCTCTGCAAATGTAATTTTTAAAATTAAACATGCACGATTATAACTATTATTACTATCACATAACATAATTCAAAGGCCTTAGGATTAGTAATTCTAGACCAAAGAAATATAACTTCAAATTTTATTTATAAACATTGCATAAGACACCATCAATCAAAATAGTTTTTACTGAAATTTGAAAGGAAGTCCAGGATCAAAATGACATTTTTGTAATAAAGCCATTACGACCAAACTTCTAATGCACCGAATGTATATTAAAACAAAAGAAAAATTAATGATTCCAATGTATGAAATGCATAAAATAATTAAAACTTGAAATTTTTAAAAAGGAAAATTTAATCAATTACAATTGGGGCTGTAAATAACAAAAATTGAGGTAAACAATTGTTTCCTGACATCGGTAATTAATTTTTTTCGTTAAAATAAATTGTTTATTAATGAAAATATGTAAAATAAAATTAACTAAATAAAAATTTTATTTAAATGAAAAATATCATAGCGTTTGTGATATCGACAAAAGTGAAATTGATTTAGGATAACATGTTTTTTATATGTTAAAAATAAGCGCTTTTGCAAAAGAAATTATATATAATGATTCCATTAAAAACTAAACACCAAAAATAAAAGTAAAATAACATTAGAAATTGAGGAATGAAAACACTTGACTAATTGATTACAATTAATAATCATATTTCAACTGTTGATTCAACCATTAAAATATTAAAACCATATATGAAACTTAACCCATTCCATATTATTTGGATGATAAAAATTATAATACCAAGTGCAACTTCAATTCATTATGGGTCAACCAAAACTGACACAAACAATTCAAGAATCACTATTTATTTTGGAAGGAAACGTCGACTTCCAAAATAGGAAAATCTTCTCAACTTCAATAACACATAAATGTTGACAACACATGTGAACATCACCTCAATTTTTTAATGGAGACAACTTCTATACAAATATAACACATAAATCAACAATGCTAAAAGAAATCAGTAACAGTTGTGCATTTGCAAGTTACAAACTAATTCATGACCACAATTGACAAATTTCATTTTGAAGTAACTCTTTGGCCTTGTTGTTTAACAACATAAATATCATCCTGAAGAGCACATCACATAACACACTGCAAAGAACATAGCATAACAAAGTCTATTAACAAAAAAATTCATTTAGCCATTCACTATTGAAAGTTTGCTTGTTATTTGCACTTCCATGCCTCCGAATAATTTGGATTTAAGAGGGACATCATA
>JABEVN020002855.1:0-20125 GCA_013146195.2 Codonopsis lanceolata
AATACCGAGAATCACATCAAAATCACGATAGGTAGAACTACCAAGTCCGCATGCAAAGTGTGGTCACCCACCAATACATCACAAGATTTAAACACTTTGATGCGCATATATTCCCAGCTAGACACTTCAAGCAAATAAAAGGTTGAGGCAAAGACACATAGATTCTCAACAAAGTGCGAAGCAACATAAGAATGTGAAGACCACGGATCTATGAGAACTCGAGCCTTATGATCAAATATAGAAAGAGTACCTCCTATCACCGTAGACCCCGAACCTCGCACGATCAAGCGCAAACACACGGCCTCGCACCTGGGTTTCCCATCTACATCTCTCTTGGCCCGCATCAGCCACATTCCCTGCTGAGCCGCCTAACTTTCGGGCAATCCTTCCTAAAATGAGTACCATCTCCACAAAGAGTACACTTTCCAAGCTTCGCCCAACACCAATCAACTGTGTGACCTACCTTCTGACAATAGTTGCAAGTCATACTCCCACTACGCTGACCTTGTTGCCCCTGAGAAGAAGAAGTATTGTTGCCCTGCTTCACAGATTGTGGCTTACCTTGGCCTCCACCTCTCCTATCACGGTTGCCTTGGTATCCCCTCCTGCTACCTGAATTATTCCCTTGATTTGTGTTATGAGTAGACTGTCGTGCATTACTTGAATTATTCTTGCTTCGGTGCTCCTCAATATCTCGCTCCACCTCATAAGCTCGATCAACCGCACTCGATAATCGTGAGCTTAAGTGCCAAATTGGCCTAAATTCGGCCTCAACCCTTAACAAACTTATGTGTCCTCCGTGCTTCAAGAGGAATCAAATACGTGCAATAACGGCTCAATTCGGTGAACTTCACGGAATACCCGCCTACCATGCTACCCCGCTCAAGATCATAAAATTCTTTCTCCCTCTTGTTGCGAACTACATCCGACACATACTCATTTTTAAACTCCCTTTGAAAATTAGCCCAAGTTATTGTAACTTGTTGCATCTCCTAACTTTCTTTCAACACATTCCACCAATGCTCGGCGGCTCCCTTGAACTTAAATGTCGCTAACATGAATCTCTCTTCATCGGTACATCCCAACATAGATAGTAGCTTGATCATCTCCTCCATCCACAACTCAGCCTCCCTAGGTTTCGGCTCCCCAAGAAATGCACTAGGTTTCAACTTAAGGAATATCTCTAGAAGAGTGGTGTCATTCCTGGTCTCGGTGGTGGTACTACCTCCTCCCTGTCGAGGTGGTGGTGGTGGTGCTCCTCCGTTGACCTCCCCGGCCGTAAAAAGCCATCAATCTACCTGGCAACTCGCCATATCCGGACCCAGGACCGTCGCGGCGGTGGTATCTCACCAGCCTCGAGCTCGACGACCTCTCCTGGGTCTACCTCTACCACGGCCATTGCCATCCCTAGGATTCTCCATCGAACCCCTACAAGAATTCACTCGACGTTAGAATCAATACACAAATAACCAACCCACCTAGGCCATGGAACCTATCCTGCCGGCTCTAACCAACCTATAGCTCGATACCAAGTGTGACGACCGACCCTAATTCCCAATGCGAGATCCCAAGTTGTGCCGTCCAAGTAGACAACAATACAAGCATGTGCAAGTAGGAATATAAAATTTCACGTGGCGCAACATCGCATACATAAAACAACTCGGCTACACTTGGCCGGAAATAACTTAAAATAAACAAGTCATCGGCGACGTTACAGCCGGAACCCAACAACTACTCCTACAATTATAACACATGCATAATATAATATCCTCAACGGCCACAACATGCCGGAGACAACAACAACAATAATACTTTAAAGAGAGTTTTAAGCGAAGAGCCGTAGTCAGAGGAACCTAATATAAACAAGCTCGACACTAAAGTCGGCGTACAAAAGATTATAAGTATCAAATATTTAAGTTATACTACAACAACAAAATCCCAAGACAAGTCTAAGTGACTTGCTTCCCATCGTCCTTGCCAAAATAAAAGTCTAACTACAAAAGTCCCAAAAGAGCAACCTTGAGCTCACAAACAACCAAACGCGGGTATGGCGAATCTAGCGAGAACCGTCTCCTTGGCTCGGATCTAAGGAAAACAAAACAAACAAATAGGGTAAGTCATAAAGACTTAGTAAGTTACTAAAAATGCATGTTCATGTCATAGCATGACATTTATCACAATTATGGTGTACATGATCATCATATAGCACTTAGCACATTATTCACGTAAGTGCGGAAAATAAATCATACAAGTAGGATATGATATAGGCACGGCCGCTACGTAGCTCCTGCAATAAAGTTTGTTAACCCAATATCGTGACTACGATGCTCGTGACTTCGCATCGATATACCAAACTCCGCCTAATAGCCTCGCGACGCACGATTGATACGACAAAGAGGCTACTTCCCCACCGCGGCCGCGGTGGTGTGTATGAGGTCCCGTGCACGGCGATCTGATCCACGAGCACGAATCTCTCAATTCGTGAAGGCGATGCATCGTCCTACCCTGACATAAAAATCAAACCAAATAGTGCCAGCTGGACTTAATGCAATGCACAAGTAGATATTTACTCGTCAAGACCAAATAAGGATCGAATTCGACAAGAGCGAACTCGACCGACCAAGTAGGGTATTAATCTCTACCATAAATCATGTCAAGGCAATTAATTGCTCATAACCAAATAATCACAACGGGTTCAATTGCACATAATTAAACTCGACTTAGACTTGAGTAAACACGACCAAACGGTGTCCAAACTTCGTAGGGATTGAAATTAGTGTTCAACATGTTCAAATCTTCCCTAGAGTCAACTTCGTTGAGTCTTTACTATAAATTCCAAATTTTGAGGTAATTGAAGCTATGTGCTTCATAACCCAACCTAGGCCATTACTAAGTTCAACTAGGTTATAAATTCACTAAGGCATTGCAATGTATTTCATATTCATCATAGGGTCCAATTTAGAGGATAGAATACATAACAACATACCAACACATCATGTAGGCTATAATTAGGGCATTCTCATATAGCACCAATTCAAGCAACACATATAATAAGTGTTTCTAACATGTTCATAATCTTAAATAAACAAGATAAAAGAGTATAGCAATCTTTTATAACCATAAAATCACCCTATACATGCTTCTAGCAAGTCCATATTTTCAAAACATAAGATAAAGGCATAAGAAGCATATATGTGTCCTCATTGAACTCAAACATCATAAGCTTTGTTTTCCTTAGAGTCAATGAGAACTAAATCAAAGAAGAAGAGAAGCAACTTACTTGTATTCTACACCCAAGAAAGCAAATAAGAAATCTATTCGGTAGGAAATGATCTACTCTTCAAGCCCTTCACTTCTATGGAGAGGTGGCTTGAGCAATGGGAGGAAGAATCATGGAAGACCAATGAGAAAGCTTCAAGAAGCCATGGGAGAACCTTGAGGGAGATAAATCCCGTTTTTGGAGAGTGAAGGAGAGAAATGAAGGTCAAACTTTCAGATTGTGGTGTATAGAAGGTTTAAAACTTAGTGGGACAAGTGTCAACATGATGTGGTTGCTTAAAATCTGATTTTGGGGCTTGATTTGATCACTAAAGAACTCTCTAATCCACTCTTAAAACATGTTAATGATGTTAGGGTATAAGTAATGAGGGTTAGGGAGGTTTAGGTGGGGTTTAGAAAGGGTTTTGGATAGGGGTTTAAGTGTAGAATTCGAGAAACAGCAAAATAGAGCAACCAGTCGGGGGACCTTGCGGGGGCAAGGTCCTTCCTACCTTGCGATAGCAATGTACCTGCATGCCAAACTCTCCATTTTCTGGTTACCTTGCGAAGGCAAGGCCATTCCACCTTGCGAAAGCAAGCTCGGCAGACCCAAAATGGCTCAAAATGCAACCTAAAAGACCCCCAAACACTTAGCCAAATCAATGGGGCTTCAAACCCCAACAAAAATGAGTCTAAAACTCATCACAAACACACTCAAACAACACCCGAACAATCCGAACGAAGGAGGGAAAGAAGGAGAACTAAACAAGTGATTCAACCGACGATTTGACAAGCATAGAAACATGATTCTAAACATGTTAAGAGCATTATGAACGACTTATAAATGATTCTAAAACATATATAGACTAAGTAAACATGCTCATGAACATCAAGAATGCATGAAGGCAAGCACACAATGCTCATGCAAGAATCCGGGGTGTTACAACGGGTTTATAAAAAATCAGATATGCGGAAGGGATAGGGAAAATAAGTCCCAAGCTATTAAGCTCAAAACCAAAGTCAAAGAATCCAAGAGAGACATTAATCTCTCGAAGGGGAAAACAAAACTAGCATGCTGCAACATTGCAGACGCTGAACAACCCATCGGCACTCTAGGCTGGCGTTAAAACATAGAGTTTACCTGATATAACAATTACCCACGGCTACAGCATACCGGGGTTAACCAACAACAATAACAACTAGAATAAAGAAAATCCCCAAAGCTACTGCGTGCCCGGGAGACAACTGAAATACATATGGAAACCACGAACAAAGCACGACACAACACGTCGGCCCAAGAACGAACTAATACAAATACCCAAGTATTCTAACCGACTGTAAAGTCTACATAACTTTACGATACAACGATCTCACAAGAATAGAGATGTACGATATACAAATCAACGATGCTGAAAGAGGTAGTACTACACAAGCTACTACTCGGGAAGTCAACTGCTACAATCACGAACACACGATCTATCGACCAGCTGCGATTTGCTACCATCACGATCTACTCGGTCTCAACGCGGCTAGCGAAGCTGCAACTAGAAAACAATGTACGGGATGAGTCATAATGACCCAGTACGCTACTACTAAACAATATAACGTGAATGAAATATTGCCATAAGTGGAAAAGATATCATGCTACAAAGATGAAGACCCAGTAAATCGAGCTGTACTGAACAGAAACCGTTCCTTTACCAGACAACCAAGATTAACCAGGGTTAATCCCCTGTCCACAAACAATCCAGCAAGTAAGGAGGCAAGTCACAATAATCGTCTTATAAATATGGACGTATGTCTAAACATAAACATCCCAAGTCTCCCATAGAATGATTAGGTAGAAGCATGCATAACTTTATAGATACAAATCCAGTTTTCTTTCATTGGATTATCAAGCATAAGTATGTATGCTACACATAAACACACCAAATATTTCAATACTGCACAATCAAGATATACATGGTCACTTTCGTTCTCATGTATCAATAAACACTTTGTTGTCACATAAGTGTTTGAAATAAATCACATAACAGGAGGATATATTATAGAGCCGTAGCCGCAACATAGATCCTGAAATAGACAAGGTTATCATGTGTGTTTCTTGTCACATGCACGTGCTCGATACATGGACCATATTAGTATTGTTCCAAGCGCCCTTTGGTTACGACAAGGTACTCTTCCCCACTATGATCAGTAGTGAAGGGTGTGTGTACATTTAGGTGCCGCGACCCATCACTATCACAAATCTCACAATTTGTGACGGTGATGCGTCGTTTTACCTACGAATTCAATTCACATAACCCAGCTGGACTAATGGTATGCCAAGTAGATATTTACTTGTCACACAAAATCAAATAAGGAGCGAGCTCGACAAGAGCGAACCCCTCCAACAAGTAGATATTTACTCAATCAATAATTCAAGTAGGGAGCGAGCTCGACAAGAGCGAACTCGTCCAACAAGTAGGCATATTATACTCTACCATTAACAATCAATCAGGAACATGGATTCAAATCAAGAATATCAGAACTAGTATTCTAGTTACAAATCTCAAACGTCGCGGGGATTGATCATTGAGCTGGTATTGTTCAATGGCTCACTAGTATCGACTCCGTCGAGTCATTTCTATAATTCCAATCAAATAGAGTTGAATACTATATGTATTCTAAGACTCTTTTCTATGTTCTTGTTGAGGCAAAAGCAAGGTTCTTGTTCTAATTAGGAACCTTAGTTCAAAGTCACTAAGTCAAGTACATAAGGGAAGCGTAAGTTGATTATTGTCTAATCAAGCTTAGTTCAATTTCGATTCATAATTCCTCTTAATAGTAGAATCCAAGTTCAGCATAAATCAATAATTGTAGAACAGATCAGGCATGAAGGCAAGTACATTCAATATGCTTATAAGTCATATTATAGAAACACGTAGAAGAATCAATTCTTGACAAGGTAGAAAATCATGCTTTTAGTCATAACATCAAATATATATAGTATTCCATATTCAATTTTGAAACAAGGTTAAGTTATAACTCAACCATCAATCCATCACATAGTTGGTCTAGGATCATAAAGCAATTTATTAAACTTTTCCTAGAATCATAATTTATTATGTAACCCGAAAGTCCGTAGTAGCTCAAGGCTTAGGTAAACACTAGAGTGGTGATAATTCGTAAGGTCAAACCATACCGTCAAGTCTTAGATAACAACTTAGTTATCCTAGCGACTTATACAAGTAGACTCCATGTATAGAGTACTAAAGATAGTCCCAATCCAAATCATCTCATAGATTAGTTCTCAAATTCATTATCTCGGGTTTCCCTAAATAATTCCAAGGCGACTCTAGTGAGTCGGTATTCCAACAACAATCATCATGATTCCCTAGGTTTCATACATGCATAGATTACATTCTTACAAGTCTTGGGACTTCGTTGAAGTCCAACAAGCATCAACAGGTCTAACTCATAATCAATCCAATTCAAGTGTCTTTCATTCGAGTCACGCATTTGCGACCCAAACATACCCAACCCAAAGATTAGCGATAAAATAGTACTTAACATCAACAAGGATCTCCAATAGAGTCCTAAGCCAAAAATCCACCTAAACACCAAATCGGTCTCACCCGACCAAATCTCAAGATTTCAAGATCGAGATCCAACAAATACAAGTAGTCATAGGAATTTACCCTAGGACTCAAATAACAATTTCTATAATTAATTGACTCCATTTGGGTCAAATTACAAAGTCTCAAATTCTAGGTCGAAGCCTAAATTCGGGATTCACAATTTATCCGAGTTTCTATAACCAACCACAATAAATCTTAAACCACAACTATTCCGATAAACCCAATCATAATCATTTAGGTTCAAACCCTAACTATCATATATTGATATCCATCAATAACATCTCATTTCGACATGTATAATAATGACAAATCCCAAGGAACAAGCCTTTAGCAACCTAACATCAACATTGAGTTAGAGAGAGAAACTAGGGTTTCGGTAACATACCTTTATCGAGCCACAAACAACTAGGAAGAGGAAAAAAACCCATTGGAAATGATCTATTCGGCAAGGGCTTCGCGATGGTGGTCTCGGATCATCAAACGGATGGCCGAAACTCCGGGAATCGCCGGAACACACACTAGTCGCACGCTCAATCTCCCGCACTCTCTCCTTCCCGTTCTTGGCTGAAGACGGTCACTAATGAAGAGGGGAAAGGAGTGTTAGGGGTTATAAGGGTGTTTAAGGACTAACATACCCTCAAATGGGTGAATGGGCAAGGGTTAAATAAGTGTAGAATATGAGTTTCACGCCAGAAATCAAACCAGCACAAAGCTGATGTCAGGAGCGCTGTTCGGTTGTCTGGGCCGAACCTTTCCCCACTTGTTCGGTTCATATGGCCGAACACTCCCCAAGGAGTTCGGTTTGGCTGGCCGAACATCTCCCAGGATGTTCGGTTGTCGAGTTGGAACGATGGTTTAAGTCAAAAACGAAGCCAAATGGGTCTAGGACTGAAGGTGATGCATCGGTTGGGTGAATGCAACTCAGACAAGCATAAAACTTGTGTACTAAGGCCTTATAAGGCTCAAATAACCCTCAAGACAAATGAATGAATGACTAAGGGTACAACCGAGGTCACACGAAAGAATTACGCGAGAAAACTCTCTACTGAGTCAAGTAACGAATAGCGTCAGTTTGCGACTTGTAACTTTAACTAGTTAAGGTCTATGGAACATATGGAACTAAGGTATTGGATTCTTGATAGCCTACCCACACAAATCAAGGTTCTTACCTCAAGACAAGTAAGCAAGGTTACGGTTACACGACACGCAAAACGAGAAGGTCAAATACACGAAGGTTCGGGGTCTTACATCCCCACCACCTTAAAAGAATTCGTCCACGAATTCACAATCCTACAACAACCAAAAGTTCAACACTATGGCCTACAAATGAAGTCGAGGCCACCTCCTAGGTGCCTTAAAACACGAGGGGGAGAAATAATCAAATACCAACTCCAATCAATTCCAAAATCGAGTCATCCTGACTCTTGACGGGGTTCAAAGACATTATCAAGGCTTACAAAGTTTCCAACAAACATGGATATCGAGGTTTAAATGCCTCTCTATCAACCAATCAAGTATTTTATAAGCATGTGCAATAATTGCACCGAACTAACAAACTTCCCAACCAAGAATTTTCCGGGCTAACTAAATTATTCTGGTCACAACACGAATCTCTAGGGTCTAACGCCCTTACACTATAATCAAATAGTCAATCATCATCATGGACCACATATTCACCCAACAAGGAAGACATTCAATATAATGTAATTCATCCGATCAAGTCACAAGTTCAATTCATTCATGGCATGATTTCAATATAAATGTTGCACGTATTTGCACAAGCAAAACAAGATACAATTTCCAAGTCCATTCCATTTGGTAACGGGTCCAGTCAATTCCTATCTCTTATTATACCATTCTAGTTCTCCGACGAAGACCTCTTGATAATCAAGTCAGGGGCCCTCTGAAGTGACTTCAAGAGCTTTCATCGTATAGGATGCGGGGTGTTCATAAATCGCATAATAGCATCCTTTATCACGGTCTCATGAACATATAATATAGTCACTTAAAGGCATGGCAATCAATATCATATACATAGTATATTAACCTACTATGCAAGTATACAACACTAATGCTTTATCAATGTATTAGACTTAAATCAAAACAAACCAACGTCTCAAAGTCACTAGGCAGTAAATACATACTGGTTAGAATACTACCATCCTTATACGTCGTACCATATACGGTCGACAATCAATCCAATCAATATCGCATAATCACCTACCGGCTAATCACCAAGCCTCAACTCGAAACCACGGCAATAACTTGATTATTAGGGTATTCTCTTCAATACTAGTTAATAGGCAGCGGGAAAGAATCCTCCAATTCCCGACACTAGGTAGCACGAGCACTCACGATTAGGTACTACAGTAGCTATATATACTTATATAGAAATTACGGAATACTCTAGGTATTACGGAAAGGCTTAGCCACATCGCTCAAGAACATATAACAACGATCAAAGACACCAATAGACACTAGGATAATCACAATCAGGGTCGGCAACCTGAGCTTATTAAATAACTCACAACGGTCAAGAAACAATAGCTCTACAAGGCAGCAATACACACTCTTGGTATAACTGCAGCTTAAAAGCATCTTAGGAGGAATATAATACTCCTAGACACAAGCTTGCACTCACGGCAATCTAGACCAAATCGAACTTAGTACTCCAAGTCCTATACTTGTACAAAAGAACATGCCGATTAGGCACTAACCAGAACACTCGACAGTAAATACTTAACGACAAACCAAACCCAACCTAGGCCATGGATCCTATCCTGCTTATAGCTAACATAAGCTCTGATACCAACTGTGACGACCTGACCCAGATTCTGACACAGAATCCCAAGGTCGTGCCGTTAGGACAAGACAGGAAGAGGACAAGCACTTGCAAAACAGCAGCGCGAGTCGAATAGTTGAGCTAACGAGCTCAAATAAAGGTAGTGAAGCCGTACCAAAATACGGGTTTACAAAAAATCAGATATGCGGAAGCGATAGGGAAAATAAGTCCCAAGCTATTAAGCTCAAAACCAAAGTCAAAGAATCCAAGAGAGACATTAATCTCCCGAAGGGGAAAACAAAACTCGCGTGCCGCAACATTGCGGACGCTGAACAACCCATCGGCACTCTAGGCCGGCGTTAAAACATAGAGTTTACCTGATATAACAATTACCTACGGCTAAAGCATACCGGGGTTAACCAACAGCAATAACAACTAGAATAAAGAAAATCCCCAAAGCTACTGCGTGCCCGGGAGACAACTGAAATAAATATGGAAACCACGAACAAAGCACGACACAACACGTCGACCCAAGAACAAACTAATACAAATACCCAAGTATTCTAACCGACTGTAAAGTCTACATAACTTTACGATACAACGATCTCACAAGAATAGAGATGTACGATATACAAATCAACGATGCTGAAAGAGGTAGTACTACACAAGCTACTACTCGGGAAGTCAACTGCTACAATCACGAACACACGATCTATGGACCAGCTGCGAGCTGCTACCATCACGATCTACTCGGCCTCAACGTGGATAGCGAAGCTGCAACTAGAAAACAATGTACGGGATGAGTCATAATGACCCAGTACGCTACTACTAAACAATATAACGTGAATGAAATATTGCCATAAGTGGAAAAGATATCATGCTACAACGATGAAGACCCAGTAAATCGAGCTGTACTGAACACAAACCGTTCCTTTACTAGACTACCAATATTAACCAGGGTGAATCCCCTGTCCACAAACAATCAAACAAGTCAGGAGGTAAGTGACAATAATCGTCGTATAAATATGGACGTATGTCTAAACATAAACATCCCAAGTCTCCCATAAAATGAATAAGTAGAAGCATGCATAACTTTATAGAAACAAATCCAGTTTTCTTTCATTGGATTATCAAGCATAAGTATGTATGCTACACATAAACACACCAAATATTTCAATACTGCGCAATCAAGATATACATGGTCACTTTCGTTCTCATGTATCAATAAACACTTTGTTGTCACATAAGTGCTTGAAATAAATCACATAACATGAGGATATATTATAGAGCCGCAGCCGCAACATAGGTCCTGAAATAGACAAGGTTATCCTGTGTGTCTCTTGTCACATGCACGTGCTCGATACATGGACCATATTAGTATTGGTCCAAGCGCCCTTTGGTTAAGACAATATACTCTTCCCCACTATGATCAGTAGTGAAGGGTGTGTGTACATTTAGGTGCCGCGACCCATCACTATCACAAATCTCACAATTTGTGACGGTGATGCGTCGTTTTACCTACGAATTCAATTCACATATGCCAGCTGGACTAATGGTATGCCAAGTAGATATTTACTTGTCACACAAAATCAAATAAGGAGCGAGCTCGACAAGAGCGAACCCGTTCAACAAGTAGATATTTACTCAATCAATAATTCAAGTAGGGAGCGAGCTCGACAAGAGCGAACTCGTCCAACAAGTAGGCATATTATACTCTATCATTAACAATCAATCAGGAACATGGATTCAAATCAAGAATATCAGAACTAGTATTCTAGTTACAAATCTCAAACGTCGCGGGGATTGATCATTGAGCCGGTATTGTTCAATGACTCACTAGTATCGACTCCGCCTAGTCATTTCTATAATTCCAATCAAATAGAGTTGTATAATATATGTATTCTTAGACTCTTTTCTATGTTCTCGTTGAGGCAAAAGCTAGGTTCTTGTTCCAATTAGGAACCTTATTTCTAAGTCACTAAGTCAAGTACATAAGGGAAGCGTAAGTTGATTATTGTCTAATCAAGATTAGTTCAATTTCGATTCATAATTCCTCTTAATAGTAGAATCCAAGTTCAGCATAAATCAATAACTGTAGAATAGATCAGGCATGAAGGCAAGTACATTCAATATGCTCATAAGTCAAATTATAGAAACACGTAGAAGAATCAATTCTTGACAAGGTAGAAAATCATGCTTTTAGTCATAACATCAAATATATATAGTATTCCATATTCAATTTTGAAACAAGGTTAAGTTATAACTCAACCATCAATCCATCACATAGTTGGTCTAGGATCATAAAGCCATTTACTATACTTTTCCTAGAATCATAATTTATTCTGTAACCCGAAAGTCCGTAGTAGCTCAAGGCTTAGGTAAACACTAGAGTGGTGATAATTTGTAAGGTCAAACCATACCGTCAAGTCTTAGATAACAACTTAGTTATCCTAGCGACTTATACAAGTAGACTCCATGTATAGAGTACTAAAGATAGTCCCAATCCAAATCATCTCATAGATTAGTTCTCAAATTCATTATCTCGGGTTTCCCTAAATAATCCCAAGGCGACTCTAGTGAGTCGGTATTCCAACAACAATCATCATGATTCCCTAGGTTTCATACAGGCATAGATTACATTCTTACAAGTCTTGGGACTTCGTTGAAGTCCGACAAGCATCAACAGGTCTAACTCATAATCAATCCAATTCAAGTGTCTTTCATTCGAGTCACGCATTTGCGACCCAAACATACCCAACCCAAAGATTAGCGATAAAATAGTACTTAACATCAACAAGGACCTCCAATAGAGTCCTAAGCCACAAATCCACCTTTACACCAAATCGGTCTCACCCGACCAAATCTCAAGATTTCAAGATCGAGATCCAACAAATACAAGTAGTCATAGGAATTTACCCTAGGACTCAAATAACAATTTCTATAATTAATTGACTCCATTTGTGTCAAATTACAAAGTCTCAAATTCTAGGTCGAAGCCTAAATTCGGGATTCACAATTTATCTGAGTTTCTATAACCAACCACAATCAATCTTAAACCACAACTATTCCGATAAACCCAATCATAATCGTTTAGGTTCAAACCCTAACTATCATATATTGATATCCATCAATAACATCTCATTTCGACATGTATAATAATGAAAAATCACAAGGAACAAGCCTCTAGGAACCTAACATCAACATTGAGTTAGAGAGAGAAACTAGGGTTTCGGTAACGTACCTTTATCGAGCCACAAAAAACTAGGAAGAGGAAAAAAAAACCCATGGGAAATGATCTGCTCGGCAAGAGCTTCACGATGGTGGTCTCGGCTCGTCAAACAGATGGCCGAAACTCCGGGAATCGCCTGAACACACATTAGTCGCACGCTCAATCTCCCGCACTCTCTCCTTCCCGTTCTTGGCTGAAGACGGTCACTAATGAAGAGGGGAAAGGAGTGTTAGGGGTTATAAGGGTGTTTAAGGACTAACATACCCTCAAATGGGTGAAGGGGCAAGGGTTAAATAAGGGTAGAATAGGAGTTTCAAAGGCCGAAATCAAACCGACAAAGGCGATGTCTGAGCTGTCGTTGTTGTCTAGGCCGAACCTTTCCCCACTTGTTCGGTTCATGTGGCCGAACACTCCCCAAGGAGTTTGGTTTGGCTGGCCGAACATCTCCCAGGATGTTCGGTTGTCGAGTTGGAACGATGGTTTAAGTCAAAAACGAAGCCAAATGGGTCTAGGATTGAAGGTGATGCACCGGTTGGGTGAATGCAACTCAGACAAGCATAAAACTTGTGTACTAAGGCCTTATAAGGCTCAAATAACCCTTAAGACAAATGAAGGAATGACTAAGGGTACAACCGAGGTCACACGAAAGAACTACGCGAGAAAACTCTCAACCGAGTCAAGTAACGAACATCGTCGGTTTGCGACTTGTAACTTTAAATAGTTAAGGTCTATGGAACATATGGAACTAAGGTATTGGCTTCTTGATAGCCTACCCACACAAATCAAGGTTCTTACCTCAAGACAAGTAAGCAAGGTTACGGTTACACGACACGCAAAACGAGAAGGTCAAATATACGAAGGTTCGGGGTCTTACAAAAACCACGTGGCATAAAAAGGTAAATGTTTCAATAACTACATATACCCTTCCTTCCTTACCCTTATAAATACCCATTTCTCCACCTCCTTACTTACAAACCAAACCCCAATCATCAAAATAAATCAAACATGGGCTCCCCAAAATCTCTCTCCTCTTTATTCTTCTTACTCTTCACCCTATCTTTTGCCGCCGCGCTTGACTTGTAAAGCTTCGATTATGGCAAGGAACCCAACCTGATGGGTGGCGGTCCCACCCGCCTTCGTTGAAACGATGAGGTCATGGCCATCTACGAGTCATGGTTTGTTGATTATGGAAAAAAATACACTAGTTTTGGCGAGGAGGTTCGCCGGTTCGAGATTTTCAAGGATAATTTGAGGTTCATCGACGAGCATAATGCTGAGAACCGATCGTATAAGGTTGGGTTGACTCAGTTTACTGATCTGACAAATGAGGAGTATCGTTCCATGTTTACGTCCGGTGTGTTTAGAGACGAGGTGCAAAAACAGGTGAGTGATAGGTACGCTTTTCAATCTGGCCTGGAAATACCAGCCTCTATTGATTGGAGAGAGAAAGGTGCTGTCAGTCCGATTAGAAATCAAGGCCAATGTGGTAGGCCTCTTGCTAACTCATTCCTTTCCTTTAAATAAAGTACTCCATAAAAACATTAAAATTTGTTGTAACATCCCAATACGAGTACCGATATTGCAGTCTTTTAATAGTCGCATCACCAACAAATAACAATAGATCGAAACCATATTATTTCTAAAAACCACATTAATTATAATTAATGCTAAACCTTAAAAAACATCCCAACAATGCTATGGTTTACGACTTCTTTTTCAACTTTTGCTACAGCTAACCCTTGTCGATGAACAAAGGTGTCATTCGTAAAAATAACATTGCTCATCATCAATGCTTAGTTGTAGCAAAAGTTGTAGAAGAAGTTGGAAAAACAAGCTTTTTCATTTCCAAAAACTACAATAATTTAAGTTTAAGAAAGATCATGTGCCAAATTAAGATCTAGTTAGTTGTGAAACATAAAGCTTAAATTTGATTTCAATTTCTTCATATTAATTTTTGTCTGTGACGACCCGAACCGGACTCCGAGGAGGAATCACGAGTCAAGCCGTCCAAATAGGACTACAATTCATGCAAGGACTCAATTATATAAAACGATGTGACGCAACATTGTAGATGAAGCGCGACTCGGCACTAAAAGGCCGGAATATTTTAAAACTTTTTAAACCTGATATAACAGTTAAAGACAAGTATACCAATTCATCGGCGACTTTACAAATGGAACCTAACACTAAATAGTTCATGCTATAACACCTCGATGGCTAAACATGCCGGAGAAACAACAAAAGTAAATAAGAGCTAATGTGATGCTCAGCGGATGTCTAAAGATAAGTGAACCAACTGTGAAAATAGAAGTTTTACATTATACTTTACAAGAACAAGCCTTGATACAAAAACTACAAGTTTAATAATACTAGAGTTACAAGCATGATACAAATACCCAAGACAAGTCTAATTGACTTGCTTAACCCAACATCCTTGCCAAGAAAGAAAGAGGAAACTATAACGACCTCTTCAAGTGGACTTGCAACATAGACAAACTGGACCACGCACGAACTCAATGATGCTTCCCTGCAAAGGACCCAGACGATTCAGATCTAAAGCGGTAAAAGGGAGGGGGTAAGTCATAAAGGGCCAAAAACACACTTTCACACACACTATAGGTGCGAATTAATTTCTTTTCGTATTAGGGTTTGCGGCTAGGGTTTGGTGGCATGCCACCTTATGTGGTGCCGCCGAGGGAACCTCCTCCCGTCCGGGATCAAGACACTTCCAATGCTACTGGTTCGGATTCGATGGCTCAGCCTAAATCTTTCGCGGATGCCGTTAAGAGTAAAGGAGATGTGCAATGTCAGGATCCATTGAAGACTACAGTTTTGCGTGAACTTACCATTCCTCCTCGTCAAGCAGTTTCGGTGGACAATGAACCGGGGGTACTTTTTTCACAAGTTGAGATGGAAGAGGCTAATGCTCAGTTTGCTAATACCGTAGTTTTGAAATTCTCGATGGGTAGACCATCATTGCATGTGATACAAGGACATATTGTGAAGGCTTGGAGACTTAAAGGAACTTTTGTTCTTGGTCTGTTAGATCCTAGGCACGTGATGGTCCATCTCTCTTCGTCGGAAGATATGATTAGTGCTCTATCGAATGAGTCACACATGATCCAACGCTGTATGTTTCGCTCTTTTAGATGGTCTCCAGAGTTCACTTTTCGTAAAGATAGTCCTACGGTGGCAGTTTGGATTCGGCTTCATCATTTGCCATTATCTTTTTTCAATATTTCTTATCTGCAGCGTATCGGAAATGGTCTTGGAAAGTTTTTACGGGCGGATGATAGGACTTTAGCCCTAACTCATCCTATGTATGCTAGGATTTGCGTTGAGGTGGACGTTTTCGAAAGATTTCCTACACGTATGTGGTTGGGTACGTCAAAGCACGATGGCTTTTGGCAAGGAATTGAATTTGAGGGTAATATTTCTTATTGCTCTGGATGTGGTTTGTTGGGGCATCTTGCCATGGATTGTCGAAAATGTTTGAAAGGATCAATGAATATGGGGGAATTACATGTAAGAAAAGATAAACAAGCGGTGGGGGTTGGTAATCCTTCATCCTTTTCTTCTGAAAAGGATGGTACTAATCATACAACCAAGCAACATGTAGATGAGGGCAAGGCTCCGCCTATGGTTAAACAATGGCAGCCTGTGAAAATATTGCAGAAGGATCATCATGGATCGACGTCACATGCTAAAGATGATAAAGGACAGGAGAAAGAAGCGGAGGTTATTAATATTACGACATCTCCAAGGAAGGAAATAAATCCAGCTATGGATATTAGTGAGAAGGTTAAGGTGTCAATGCCAAGTAGTGCGGCTCAGGCTACTTCTTTATCACAGCAGACGGAGGGGAATTCTGAAGAGAAGTCAACGCATGATTTTTTAGATGGCAAGACTACTGAAAAGCCCTCGGATGTTGAACTTCAAAATCCCTTTGATTTATTGGCAAACATGGATGAAGCTGGAGACGATATTGACGTGTTGCTGCGTGGTTCAAAATCGTTAGACAGGCATCCAACCAAAAAAGATAAGCAATTATCTCATTCAAACTCTCTTGATAATTTGCAGGATGTGGATTTGCAGAGTAATAAAGTTCGTGACTTTCAGAATTTGTGTCGCAAATTAGGTAAGAAGGCGAAGCAGAAGAGGTATACAAAGTCTCATGTACGCCTTACAAGGGCGAAAACCAACAAGGCAAAAGCCACAGATTCCCAACCCGATAATTAAGTTATTTATGTCGATCTTGATTTGGAATGTACGTGGAATTGGAAATAAAGAAACTGTAGATTATATTAAGGTTCTGCTTATGCAACATAAGCCGGCTATGTGTGTGTTCTTGGAGCCGAAGATTTCTGGAGACAGAATTGGTAAAATTGCTAAGAGATTAAAATATAGTCATTTCATGGTCCAAAATCCGATTAATCATTATATATGGTTGATGTGGGATGATAGATGGAGGTTAACTTTGTGAATGTTACTCGCCAACAAGTCACGATTCGTGTGAAGATGGTTAGTGGAGAAGTATTTACGTCCTTTATTTATGCGGCGTACAAGGCGTATAGACAGATTTATGGGTGGATCTTTCTTCTGTAGCAAGGAATTTTTCGGAGCCTTGGTTGGTTGGAGGGGATTTCAACATTATCGCCCATACTCATGAGAAGTTAGGAGGTGTAGGGTATGATATTCAAGGTATGAATGATTTTACAAATTGCATGCTGAATGTTGGATTGAGTGATGCGGGTTTTGAAGGTAGCAAGTTTACATGGTGTAATAATCATGAGGATGGAACAAGAATATGGCAAAGAATTGATCGTGTTTTAATTAATGGACACTATAAGGCGCAATACGGTTGGTGTTACTTGTGATCATTTATGCCGAAGTTATGTCGATCATTCTCAGTTATTAGTTGGGTTTCCGTTTGTTCCAAAACCGAGGAGTCAATTTAGATTTCGAGAATGTGGATAGATCATCCGACCTTTCTTAATTTTGTCTCGAATCGGTGGAATCGCTCGGTTGAGGCTGTTATGGAAGTTTTACATAGGAAGTTATTCTTTTACGGAAAGAATTAAAGAAATGGAATTGGGAAGTTTTTGGTAATGTTCACCGGAAATTGGCTCAACAAATAGGATCAAGTTTTATTTCTTGAGAATGTTTGTATTCATCAAGGGGGTGATAAAGCTTGGGCAGATTTGGCAGAGGTGCAAAAGAGGCTCTTGCTCAGTTGGTCAAATGGGATGCAAAATTGTTACAGAAGAAATCTAGGCAGTTATGGCTTAAAGATGGTGATCGTAATACTAGTTTCTTTTACGCGAGTATAAAAGATAGACGTAGAAAGAATACCATTAAAATGAGGAACCCGGACGGAACTTGGTGTACGACAATGCAAGATGTCGGAGAGTGCATTACTTTTTCCAAAGTCTTTTCTCGAGATCGAGATCATAGTTTGAAGGAGGATCTCTTCCAAAGATTTACCAAGTTTAGTTGCGAGACGGAGACAATGATCGTTGGAAGCTATTCTCCTTGTGAGGCTGAAATTTGGGCTCCAATTCAAGGCTTAAATCTGATAGTGCTCAGGGATTGATGGATATCTTGGATGGTTTTTAGTGCATCTTTGGGAGATTATAAAGAAAGATATGGTGGCTGCAATTCAAGCATTTTTTCAAGGCGGCAGATTTACATAAAGGGTTTTCAACAACAGCAATTGTTTTGATTCCAAAATCTGATGCTCCTCCGATCTCAATGATTTTCGTCCGATTAGTTTATGTCCATTTGTGGGTAAGGTGATTTCCAAGATCATGGCTTCTCGTTTGGCTTCTTTGCTTCCAAGATTAATATCGATGGAACAAACAAGTTTTGTTAAGGCGAAGTATTCGAGGAGAATGTCGTTTTGGCCCATGAGCTAGTTCATCGCATTGATAAACGGATCAGAGGTGGTAACGTGATCTTTAAATTGGATATGTCCAAAGCGTATGATAGAGTCGAGTGGGATTTTCTGTTAAAGGCACTACAGGGATTTGGTTTTAGTATGAGAGTTTGTGGGTTGATTGCTCGGCTACTGTGCAATATTTGGTACACCATTCGTATTAATGGCGGAAGTTATGGATTCTTCAATTCTACTCGAGGGGTTCGCAAGGATCCATTGTCCCTCTTTTATTTATACTTTCTCAAGAGGTTCTTTCTTTTAACATCAAAAGAAATATTGAGGAAGGTTCGATCCAACTTTTAATCACGGAAGAGGTGGCATGGTGATTTCTCATCTCTTATACGCAGACGATATGCTAATCTTCTCCAAGCAATACGAAAGCAAAAGTTCTATTCTCAAGCTTGGCAGGAAATTAGCCGAAAGTGATTACGAGAAGCCTTCAGGCAATTTAAATTGGGCAAAAGTGGCTTTGAGTGTTTCTAAGCATTTCAATGTGAAGAAAATAAAAATTATGTCGTATTGAGGGTCGGGTAATTTCCCATCTTATTTCTGGGCATTCCACCTTCAAAGGTAGGATTAAAATTCAATACTTTGAGGGACTTATAAATAAAATATTATGCCGTATTGAGGGTGGCAATCTCATCTTATTTCCTCTGGCAAGTTAAGGTTATCATGGTCGTTTTGTCAAGCATTCCAAAGGTACACGTTGGTCGCTATAAGGATCCCGGAAGTTTTTGCAACATATTCGAGATGGCTATGGCAACCTTTCTCGTGAGTAACAATGAGAAACGCTACATTAGGTTGCATGGGAAATGGTTTGCACATTAGAAGAGGGAGGTTGGGTATTCGTGAACTCGATCATGTTATGGATTCGCATGTGCAAAATCCCTGGGGTCGTGTTAAGGTAAGAATTTATGGGCGAGGTTTATGATATCCAAATATGGCCCTCTAGGCGCCAAAACTCGGGTGATGTGTCCATTGCTCTGGCCTATATATCGGCAAATGGGCGGGGTTCAGGCTGCTGCTAGTTGGAGGTGATATCTCATTTTGGGGTGACAATTGGTGCGGAGTGCAATTGGTAGGCCCTACCGATGGATTTGCATCTTTCGGTTCGCGACGCCTCCGCTTGGATCAATTTTCTCATTTGATAGATGATGATAATATGATGCTCGTGAGAGTTCGGCCGAATGAGAACCGTGATGATGTGCTTATATACGCCTTTCAAATACCGGAGAATTTAATGTTACGCCTCATCGGAATCATTCTAGATATGTCCCGCATCAATTTTGGCTAGGAAGATT
>JABEVN020002856.1:0-20127 GCA_013146195.2 Codonopsis lanceolata
GTGGCGTGTTTCATGTTATAATGGTCTAAGCCATTGCTCCATTATACCATTTAAGCTAATAGGCGTATCGTGTTTCATGTTACATAATGGTCCGTTGTTATGTTAAGCTAAGTTAAGGATTAAGCTAAGTTAAGATTAGAAGTTAAGTTAAGTTAAGTTAAGTTAAGTTAAGTTGACGTTAAAGTTAAGTTAAGCTAAGTTAAGTTAAGTTAAGTTAAGTTAAGTTAAGAAGTTAAGTTAAGTTAAGTTAAGTTAAGTTAAGTTAAGTTAAGAAGTTAAGTTAAGCTAGTTAAGTTGTTATAATGGTTAAATTAGGTACGTCGTTATGTTAAGTTAAATTGATAGGCGTGGCGTGTTTTCATGTTATAATTCTACGTTAAGTACTAATTAACCATTTAAGTTAAAGGCGTAAGCGTGTTTCATGTTATAATGGTCGTCGTTATGTTAAGTTAAGTTAAAGTTAAGTTAGAAGTTAAGTTGATTAAGTTAAGCTAAGTTAAGTTAAGAAGTTAATTTAAGTTAAGTTAAGAAGTTAAGTTAAGTTAAGAAGTTAAGTTAGAAGTTAAGTTAAGTTAAGAAGTTAAGTTAAGTTAAGTTATGTTAAATTAAAATTAAGTTAGTTCGTATTGCAATGGTTAAATGGAGTACTCCAGTATACCGTTTAAATTAATAGGCGTAAGCGTGTTTTCATGTTATAATGGTCTATGAAGTACTCCATTATACCATTTCGCTAATAGGCGTTCGTGTTTCATGTTATAATGGTCCATCGTTGGATTGCTTAAGTTAAGAAGTTAGTAAGTTAAGTTAAGTTAAGTGACGTTAAGTTAAGTTAAGCTAAGTACGTTAAGTTAAGTTAAGCTACGTTAAGTTAGTTAAAGCTAAGTTAAGAAGTTAAGTTAAGTTAAGTTAAGTTACGTGAAGTTAAAGTTAAGTTAAGTTATGTTAAGATGGGAGTTAAGTTCACGTTAAGTTAAGTTGCCTTCGTTAAGTTTAGATTGCGTTCGTTAAGGTAAGTTAAGTGCGTTACGTTTAAGTTAAGTTAAGTTAAAATTTAAGTTAAGCTAAGTTAGCTAAGTAAAGTTAAGGTAAGTTAAGTTAAATTACGTTATGGTACATTAGGATTGCGTTACACATTTCGTTAAGTTACGATCACGTTAAGTTATACCATTTGCGCCCGATAGGCGTAGCGTGTTTTCATGTTATAATGGTCTATTATTTGCTCGTTATACCATTTCGCTAATAGGCGTATCGTGTTTCATGTTATAATGGTCCATCGTACTCCATTATACCATTTCAATAAGGCGTAGCGTGTTTCATGTTATAATGGTCCATCGTACTCCATTATACCATTTATATTAATAAGTAACGTGTTTTCATGTTATAATGGTCATCGTACTCCATTATACCATTTCGCCAATATTAAGCGAGCAGCGTGTTTCATGTTATAATGGTCCATCGTACTCCATTATACCATTTCGCTAATAGGCGTAGCGTGTTTCATGTTATAAGTTACGTTAGGCATTAAGATTAAGTTAATTAAGTTCGTTACGTTAAGCTAAGTTAAGGATTACATTGCGTTAAGTTAAGAAGTTGAGTTACGTTTAAAATTGAAGTTAAGTTAAGAAGTTAAGTTAAAGTTAAATTAAGTTAATTTTAAGTTAAAGTTAAGTTAGCTTCGTTGCGTTAAGTTACATTAAGTTAAATTTGCGTTAAGTTAAGAAGTTAAGATTAAGTTAATTTAAGTTGTTAAGTTAGCTAAGTTAAGTTAAGTTAAAATTTAAGTTAAGCTAAGTTAAGTTAAGTTAAGTTAAGTTACGTTAAGTTAATTAAGTTACGTTGCGTTAAGTTAAGTTGCAAGTTACCTTACATTATGTTACATTAAGTTACGTTACGTTACGTTAAGTTACGTTACGTTTCGTTAAGTTAAGTTAAGTTAAGTTACATTACGTTATGTTACGTTAAGTTAAATTGTAATGTGAATGTTTTAATTTTTGTAATTATATTGATGCTAATCATTTTAATTATTGATATTATATTATTAAATTAACATTTCAAATATTATTTTAATTTAATTTCAATTTAAGTTAACGTTACGTTAAGTTACGTTAAGTTAAGTTGTAATGTGAATGTTTTAATTTTTGTAATTATATTGATGCTAATCATTTTAATTATTGATATTATATTATTAAATTAACATTTCAAATATTATTTTAATTTAATTTCAATTTAAGTTAAGTTACGTTACGTTACGTTACGTTAAGTTAAGTTGTAATGTGAATGTTTTAATTTTTGTAATTATATTGATGGTAATCATTTTAATTATTGATATTATATTATTAAATTAACATTTCAAATATTATTTTAATTTAATTTCAATTTAAGTTAACATTACGTTAAGTTAAGTTGTAATGTGAATATTTTAATTTTTGTAATTATATTGATGCTAATCATTTTAATTATTGATATTATATTATTAAATTAACATTTCAAATATTATTTTAATTTAATTTCAATTTAAGTTAACGTTACGTTACGTTACGTTAAGTTAAGTTAAGTTAAGTTAAGTTGTAATGTGAATGTTTTATTTTTTGTAATTATATTGATGCTAATCATTTTAATTATTGATATTATATTATTAAATTAACATTTCAAATATTAATTTAATTTAATTTCAATTTAAGTTAACGTTACGTTACGTTAAGTTAAGTTAAGTTGTAATGTGAATGTTTTATTTTTTGTAATTATATTGATGCTAATCATTTTAATTATTGATATTATATTATTAAATTAACATTTCAAATATTATTTTAATTTAATTTCAATTTAAGTTAACGTTACGTTACATTAAGTTACGTTAAGTTAAGTTAAGTTGTAATTTGAATGTTTTATTTGTTGTAATTATATTGATGCTAATCATTTTAATTATTGATATTATATTATTAAATTAACATTTCAAATATTATTTTAATTTAATTTCAATTTAATTTCACATATTTTTGATATTTTATATTAATTAGAATTCAATTTAATTTTTCATTATCAATGACGATAAATTTCATTAAGCTAAAATTAAAATTTAATTATTTTAAATCCTTTAGCGACGGAAATTTCCGTCGATAATTAAATTATTATTTTTAAAAATTAAAAAGTATTATTTTTTAAAAATACTTTAGCGACGGAATTTTCCGTCGCTGAAATCAATTTTAATTAAATTTTTAAGCCTTTAGCGACGGAATTTTCGTCGCTGAAATCAATTTTAATTAAATTTTTAAAAGCGCTTTAGCGACGAGGGTTTTAAAATTCGAGAATTAATTTACAATTAATTTTTTAAAATCCTTTAGCGGCGGAAATTTCCGTTGCTGAAATTCAATTTTAATTAATTTTTAAAATCCTTTAGCGACGGAAATTTTCGTCGCTGAAAAACTAAACCGAAATTAATTTTGGTTTTATTTCGGCGGAAAATTAAAATAAGCTAAAAGGTCACCTTTAGCGACGGAAAAAGTAAAGTCGCTGATAGAATTCCATCGTGATGTTCAATTCGTGGCAATGTAATGCATCGCTGATTCGTCGCTAAAGGTGGCCTTCGGCGACGGAAAATCGTCGTGATAAATTCAATTCCGTCCGATGCAAAATTACGTAAGCTAAGGTAAAAATTCGTAAATAATCAGCGACTTGGAAAAATTTCGTCGCTAAAATTCCGTCGTGAAAAGCGTTTCTAGTAGTGGTAGGCAGTTGTTCTCTTCCATTAAAGTCTTGTTTATAGACCTCGGTTGTCTCTCCTCCATGATGGCCGATCGTGATCACGCTTTGATGTTGTTGATCTTATCATGAGGCAGCGTTGAGAGCAATGTCGTTGAGCTCGAGAACATGAGGGGGCGTCACGTGCTTAGATGAAGAGTGATCTTTGTGGAAGAGCCTGGTAGAGCGAGAGTTGAGGAGAGCCGTGCGCATTCGCTTGCGTTGAGCTTCCACAATGAGCTTGATATCAATGGACTCGTGCTTCATCTCTGTCCAAACCTTGTCCACACATCGTCCGGAAATTGTTGAAGGAGGGTAGCATTTCTATCCGTTGCTTTAGACGTGGCAGCTGCAAGCTCAGTGACAGCGGTGGAGATACTGGTAAGCTCTCCCAGTCTGTCGTATATTGCGTCCAGAATTGATCCCACTTGATTTCCTTTCTTTCTTTTCAACGGTTTGCACTTTAGCCCTTTTTAGTTAACTTCCGTTATGTTTCTTAACTTTTCTGTATTGCAAAAACTTAACAAAAACTCTAAACTAAAAATATTAGTAACATATAAATACAACACTAAGATGCTTTTCTCCCCCAAACTTGAATTTTGGCATATTTAATTAAAAATTAAATGTCCCAAAAATACATTTAACGGAGAATAGCATATTTAAATTAACTATAAAAGAAATATCATTCAAAATAGTGGATTGCCTCCCACTTAGCGCCTTTGTTTAACGTCTTTAGCTCGACCAAACTGCAAGCCTAATCCCGAGGTGGTTCATTGTCAGCCAAACAAATTAACTCAATTGTTCCTCGTTCAATACGACATCGGCTCTAGATATGGCTTGAGTCAGAGTCCATTAACTTTGAAAATTTCATTATTTTTAGGATTTTGAATATCAACAGCTCCATGAGGATAGATTCGTACGATTATAAAAGGACCAGACCATTTAGATTTTAACTTTCCGGGGAATAACCTTAGTCTAGAATTAAAAAGTAACACTTTCATCCCTGGATGAAACATCTTGTTGGCTAACCCCCAAGTCATGATATTTCTTGGTCTTTTCTTTATATGTTTTAGCATTCTCATAGGAATTCAACCTATGTTCTTCTAATTCATTTAATTGAAACAATCTTTCCTCTCTAGCCAAGGTTAAATCTAAGTTTAATTCTTTAACAGTCCAATAGGCTTTATGTTCAATTTTAACTGGTAAATGGCAAGCTTTGCCATATACAATTCTATATGGACTCATTCTTATTGGGGTTTTAAAAGCAGTTCGGTATGCCCATAAAGCATCCTTAAGTTTAGATTCACAATCTTTACGATTAGGCCTAACAATCTTTTCTAACACTGCTTTTATTTGCCTATTGCTAACTTCTACTTGGCCAGAAGTTTGAGGATGATAAGGTGTAGCTAACTTGTGCGTTACACCATGTTTCTTGAGGACATTATTTAATAACTTATTGGTAAATTGAGTCCTCGTCACTTATTATGGCCTTAGGTATCCATATCTAGCAAACAAATCTTCTACAAATTTAACCATTGTTTTGCCATCATTTGTCTTGGTTGCTATTGCTTCAATCCATTTAGATACATAATCAGCGCTACTAAAATATACTCACAATTATTGGAAAACTGGAAAAGGACCCATGAAATCAATACCCCAAACATCAAAGATTTCAACAACCAAATTAATATGCAAGGGCATTTCGTTTTTTTTTTCCTATTCCACCTGTTCTTTGACACTTATCACATGTTCTATAAAACAATTCACAATCTCTAAAAACAGTAGGCCAATATAAACATAATTGCAAAAATTTTCTAGCAGTTTTGTTTACACTAAAATGACCTCCACAAGAGTATCAATGGCAGAATTCCATAATACCTTGTTGGTCTTTTTCTGGAATACATCCTCTTATTAAAGAATCTGAACATATTTTATATAAATGAGGTGCTTCCCAAAAGTAAATTTTAGTTTCAGCCAAAAATTTCTTCTTTTCATAATGATCAAAATCAGGATTAATGATATCAGACACATAGTAATTGACAAAATCAGCATACCAGGGATCTGAATCTTTAATTGCTAAAAGTTTCTCATTAGGAAAATCATCATTTATGAGAGCAGGATCATCAAGAAATTGACGTTCAAGCAAGGGTGAAAATTCCAATCTAGACAAATGGTCAGTTACGATATTCTCGGTTCCCTTTTTATCTATGATTGTAATGTCAAATTCTTGTAACAATAACATCCATCTAATTAATCGTGGTTTAGCATCTTTCTAACTTAACAGATATTTTAATGCAGAATGATCAGAAAATATTATCACCTTTGATCCTAACAGATATGATCTAATTTTTTCTAAAGCATATACTACTGCTAAAAACTCTTTGTCCCTTCGGGGACATCAGATAAATTGGAGCGATCTGAGAGAAGATTAGCATGGCCTAGCAAGGGATGACACGCACAAATCGAGAAATGGTCCAAATTTTTTAAATAATCGGGTCACAATCTCAATTACCTGTCAGACTCTCTCTCTAGACTCTCTCTCTAGACTCTCTCTCTAGACTCTCTCTCTCCTTGGTTAGGGTTTCCAGCGTTTGTGTGGCTATGCCACCGGATCCGTCCTCGTCGGACACCCCTCCGACATCTTCAGGCGGTGAGTCTCCGCCTCCGTTTACAGCTCCTACCCCACCTACGGTTCCGATCCCTCCTCAATCCTATGCGGCGGCAGTTAATTCTAAGGCGGCAGTGAACTGCCTTAACCCTAACAAGGTATCTGCCCTTAAGGAAATTCCTCTAGCCCCTCGTGCTCCTATAGCCATAATGAATGATCCGGGTTGTTTATTTACTCCAGTGGAGATTGATATGCTAGAAAAGCAATTTTCCTCTACATTAATTATGAAGTTTTCGGTTGGTCGTCCTCCCCTCCATGTGATACAAGACCACATTGCCCAAAATTGGAAGCTAACAGCCAGGTTCATAGTAGGTCTTTTAGATCCTCGTCACGTCATGATCCATCTTACATCGGAAGACGATATGGTGCGCGCTCTCTCCAAAGAATCGCGCATGATCAATAGTTGCATGTTTCGGCTTTTCCGATGGTCTTCAGATTTTACCTTTCGGAAGGATAATCCTGTGGTTGCGGTTTGGGCAAGGCTTCACCATCTTCCTTTGCCTTTCTTCAATCCGGCTAGCCTTCATCGAATTGGTAATTCTATCGGTCATTATTTGCGAGCGGATGACAAGACCCTCGAGCTTAGTCATCCGATGTTTGCCCGGGTTTGCATTGAGATAGACGTCTCTAAACCCCTTCCATCTCGCGTTTGGATCGGTACGTCAAAAGATCATGGTTTCTGGCAACAAATTGAATTTGAAGGGAATACCTCTTTCTGTACGGCTTGTGGTCTTCTTGGGCACATTGCTGCTGAATGTCGAAAAAAAGGAAAAGGGACTTTTCAAGCTCCAGGAACCACTTCGAACCCAATTCATCTCGGGACCACTAAGTTGGACTCGACGGCTAATATTCTCCCAACTATGGACAACCCTAATATTGCTCAGACTATCCCTCCTCCAGTCGAGCATTCAAAGGGTCATGCTTCTAATCCGGGCTCTATTCCTGTGGCCTCTACGCAACAATGGAGAAAGAAGCAATCTGATGTTCAGGACGGCCCATCAGTTTCAGAAGAGGCTAGGGTTGAACCGGTTGTGGAGATTAATGAGCTCAATATGCCTAAGGTAAGGGATGATACAATGGAGCACGGATCTGTGTCGGAAGCGGCCAACCCTAATGATGCTGTTGATAGAGTCCCTTCAGGCCCTAGTAATGCTTCGGCTACCACCACTTCACTTCCTTCACAACCTACGCCGATTGCTATGCGCAATACTTTCGAGGTTTTACACTCGTTGCATGATGGGGATGGAGATGTTAATTTGGCTGACAGGCTTCCCCCTTCTGATAAACCTCTCTCTCGGACTTCATCGGAGATGAATATGCATGTGCCTACAAAAAGGCGGCTTGATAGAGTGGCTTCTTGTGACAACGTTTGGGAGTATCCCTCGTCTGAGGCCAATATCAAATCTTTCCATGAGGAATGTAAGAAAGCTCATCGTCAGTTTAAAGCAAAAACGAATCGTCGCATCACCCGTGCGGCAGCCAAGTCTAAAGCCTGTTAGGCTCTTTTCTCGTCCGTTTTGGTTTCTTATGGCTGTGCTCATATGGAATGCTCGGGGTGTTGGTAACACCGACACTATTGATTATTTAAAACTTCTTAATTGTCAGAATAATGTCTCTCTTTGTGTTATTTTGGAACCTAAACTTGCAGGGGACCGTTTACGTCGTGTTGCGAAGAAGTTAAAGTTCAAGCATTTTATGCACTGTAATCCTGTCAACACCCACATTTGGCTGTTATGGGATATTAATATAGAGGTTTCCTTTGTTGCTGCGTCCTCTCAACACCTTACTGTTCGGATTACTAGAGGGGATACCTATAATATTGTTGCCTCCTTTATTTATGCTAAATGTACAAGGGCAGAACGTCAACTTTTATGGCAGGACCTGTTAGCTCTCTCGCATCGATTGTCGGATCCATGGATCGTGGGCGGTGATTTTAATGTGATTGCCCAGACATCAGAGAAACTTGGAGGGGTAGGTTACGATTTTCCTAGTATTCATGACTTCAACCAATCCATAAGTTTATGTGGTTTACATGATGTGGGTTTTGAAGGGAGTGTATATACATGGACTAATAATCAGGATGATGGAGATAGAATTTGGCAACGTCTTGATCGAGTTCTTGTGAATGGCTCGTTTTTGGCTAATCAGCCTCTGATCAAAGTTCGGCATCTCAGCAGGGTTTGTTCAGATCATGTGCCGTTGGTTATTGATTTATCTTCAGATCGTAAACCTAAGAGCTGCTTTAAATTCCAAAGGATGTGGTTAGACCATCATGCTTTTCTGGATTTTGTGCGACATCAGTGGCTTCGTCCAGTTCATGGCCCGCCTCTTGTGGCCTTAGGCAGTAAACTCAAATTCCTCCGGAAAGAACTTAAAAGTTGGAATTGGAATGTCTTTGGTAATGTTAAGAACCAGATTTTTCAACAACAGGATGAGCTTCTCCGCCTTGAATACTCTCTGCAACAAGTTTGGTCGGATTCAGTGGCTCAACAGATTGATAGTGTTTCCCAAAATGTGCGACGTCTTGTTGGTTGGAATGAAGAGCTGCTTCAACAAAAGACTCGACATTTATGGTTAAAAGAGGGGGATAGAAATTCGGCTTTTTTCATGCGAGTATCAGAGATCGGGCGGCGGTTAATTCGATTCGTCTAAGGCTCCCCTCGGGTGATTGGTGTTCAGATACTAATACTATTGGCTCTATGGCGGTGGATTATTTCTCTTCCCTGTTTATGTCTTCTCAACACTCGGTGGATGCTCGTCTGTTTGAGAATATTACTCCGGCAGATATAGATAATGATTTTTTATGTCGTATACGATCTTTGAGGAGATATGGGATGCGGATTAAAATTAACCTAGTAGCGCCGGGTCACGATGGATTCAGGGCATTTTTTCTTAGTTCTTTGGGACATTATTAAATCGGATGTGGTGGCGGTTCGGGATTTCTTTCAAGGGCTGCTCTTCCAACATGTATTGCCGCCACAACAGTTATCCTTATCCCGAAAGTTGCGCGGCCAGAGAGTTTAGGTGATTTACGACCTATCAGCCTTTGTAACTTTTCTAGCAAAGTTATTTCTCGGATCTTGGCGTCCCGTCTAGCTGACCTTTTGCCAAATATAATCTCCCCAGAACAGTCAGGTTTCGTTCGTGGAAGGAGTATTCAAGAGAATGTTGTTTTAGCTCAAGAAATGGTCCATCGGCTTGACAAAAGAGTGAGAGGTGGTAATGTAATTTTCAAGCTAGATATGTCCAAGGCGTACGCCCGTATTGAATGGGACTTCCTCCTCCGTGCTCTACAAGCTTTGGGTTTTTCGGAGAATTTTCGTAATATTATTTTACGTATGCTCAAACCGATTTGGTACTCTCTTCGGATCAATGGGGAAAGTTTTGGTTTCTTTCATTCTTCGGCGTGGAGTTCGACAGGGTGATCCGCTTTCCCCGATTCTATTTATTTTGGCGGAGGAAGTTTTATCTAGATACATTAATCATATGGCGGATAGTGGTAATTTTACCTCTTTTCATCATGGTCGGGGGGCGCGGATTACTCACTTGTTCTATGCTGATGACATGTTATTGTTCAGCAATTCTAGCAAGCGCTCTATTCAACAAGTCCGTTCTATTATTTCTTTATATGAGCGACTCGGGACGACTTGTTAATTTGAGGAAGAGTTGTTTCTTGACTTCATCTACTTGCTCCGTCGTATGGCTTCTCTTATTGCTTCGAGATCGGATGCACTCGTGCTTATTTCCCTATCAAATATTTGGGTATTCCGTTGTTTCGGGAAGGATAAAACAGCGGTACTTTGAAGAATTGGAGGCGTTTTCGACGGAAAATTGATGGTGGAAGGCTCGGCTTCTTTCCTTTGGTGGTAAGATTACTCTTCTTCAATCTGTTTTGGCTAGTATGCCAATCTACACTATGGCAGCTCTCAAAATTCCTAAGGTTGTGCTAAAGCGGTTAGAGGGTTACATGGCTGCCTTCTTATGGAGCGCAAATGGGGAGTCTAGACATCATTGGGTTCCTTGGCATCAGGTTTGTAGGCCGATTGATGAAGGTGGTTTGGGTTTACGATCTTTAGAGTCGGTCATGACCTCTATGCATGCTAAACTTGCTTGGTCCGCCTTACAGAGCCCTTCTTTATGGGCAAACTTTGTGCGAAGTAAATATGGTATCAAGCCGGACTTTTCATACCCCGCTAATGCAACCTATAATTGGAAATCTATTATTCAGCATATGCCTATGGTTTCTATGCATAGCAGTTGGATTATTGGGGAAGGCAATATTTCCTTTTGGTCAGAAAATTGGTGTGGCATTACTCTCAACGGTCCTCGGCCTATTGACATATCTCTTCTGATCAAAGCTATGCCCATTCTCCCCGATCTTTTACAACACATTGCTCAGGAACATCATTCTTTGGTTTCAAGGGTCAATCTCGCTCCTCATTTGTCCCGGATCGACGGGTTTGCACTTTCTCTAAATCTGGTTTGTTCGAGGTCAAAGCTTTCTGGAATTTTCAGCGAGTTCGTTCCTTACGCATGGCTTGGGCTCATAAAATCTGGGTTCCTTGGCTTCCTAAAACCGTCAGTGGCTTCTTTTGGAAACTGATTCATTATGGTCTGCCAGTGGATTCTCGGATACAATCTCTTCAGATTCAATTAGCATCTAAATGTGTTTGTTGCCGATTACTTCCGTCGGCTGAATCTATTACCCATCTTTTTTCCAATCGAGGTTGCTAAGGATCTACGGGCTTATTTTTGCGACGCCTATGCATAAGGTCTCGCATATCGGTTCGATTCGGCATTTGTTGGATTCTGGATTTTGCATTCTTCTTGTAGATCGCGGTTTGGGGCATTTCGATTGGTGCATGTTTCGTTTGTTGGGAGATCAGCGTGCTCTCGATGCGAGAGCGGTTTTTGATGGTGTTCATATGTACATTGAATTTATTAAGAAATTTGTTCAAAATGATATGCTAGGTTTGCTGCATGTCTTCTGTCCTAAGTCGGTCATGCCTCCTAGGGAGATTGTTGCTATTCAGAGACTTTCTCTCCCTATTATTAAATCGAAAGTGAAGAAGGGTCGATGGGTTCGCTGGGAAGCCCCTGATATTGGCTGTGTCAAGCTCAACACTGATGGCTCTTCAGTCAATGGTTTTGCTAGTGGTGGTGGCATATTTAGAGATCATGAGGGGAAGATGCTCTTGGCCTTTTCTTCGTGGTATGGTCAAGGCACAAATATGTTTGCAGAAGTGATGGCTCTTCGGGAAGGTTTAATTCATTGTATCTCTTTAGGTTTGCGAGGAGTCTTGGTGGAGTCTGATTCTTTGGCTGTGTTTCTTTCTTTATCGAAGCCTCGGGACTGTCAGGCAGGTATTATTCTGGTGAGGAATGCAGGGAGAATTTAAAGGACCATCTGTTCGCTCATATTCTCAGAGAGGGTAATTCGGTAGCTGATAAGTTGGCTTGTGTTGCTCATAATCATCAGGATTCTAAAGTATATAGATCGAGGGAGGTTCTGCCTAGGGTGATCCGTCATTGTCGACTTGGACTCCTTGGCATTTACACTTATAGGAAATAGTTTTTCCAGTGTCCTTGTATTTATTTTTAGAGGTAAGGCTCCTTTGTCCCCCCGTTTTGGGTAAGGCTGGTTGTCCCCCTCCGTGTTTTGGTTTTTTCAGATTAATAAATTCTGCAGGTGCCGCCCTGCTTCCCTAAAAAAAAAGAACAACTTTCTACCACTCCTCGGATTTCTAATGATCTCATCAATGTGATTCCTTCTTTATTAAGCCCAGATCATAACATCCTTCCTTCGGCTCCTCCTTCTATGGTTGAAATTAAAGAGATTGTTTCTTCTCTCTCAGGGGATAGTGCAGCGGGGCCTGACGGTTTTTCGGGGAAATTCTATACTTCTTGTTGGAACATTATATCGGGGGACCTTTTTCTAGCTATCTCTGAATTTTTTCAGGCTTTGAAATGCCAAAATCTTGGACCAGCACCCTCTTAATTACCATTCCCAAATCTGCTCATATTGATTCCTTTAAGGATCTTCGAACGATAAGTCTCTGCAACTTTTGTAATAAAATCGTCTCAAAGATTTTATCAGCTCGTCTCGCCCACATATTGCCGCTTATTATTTCTGATTCCCAGAGTGCCTTTACTAAAGGGCATCTCATCCAGGATAATTTATTATTGGCTCATTAAATGGTTCACCACCTGAAGAAAAAGGTTAATGGTACCAATGTAATTCTCAAACTCGACATGGCTAAAGCCTTTGATAGAGTTTCATGGATTTTCCTAATTGATGTGCTCCGGAAATTTGGTTTTGGAGAAGTTTTTATTGACATGATTTGGAGGATTATATCCAACAATTGGTTTTCGGTTCTCACTAATGGCTCATCTGTTGGCTTCTTCCCATCCTCTCGGTGTCTTCGCCAAGGTGACCCTCTTTCTCCTAGCCTCTTCATCATTGCTGCAGAAGTTCTAAGTCGTGGTCTTAATAAGCTTCAGCTAGATCATCCTCACTTTGTGTATTCCACTTCAAGTGGTTGCCCTATCATCTCTCAAGCAGCATCGTAAATTCCTTGATCTCTATGAGCAAACTTCGGGCCAACTGATTAACACAAGTAAAAGTGGAATCATGGTTTCTAAAAATATTGCTGCTAACAGGATTGCTTCGATTCGCAGGCATGTGGGATTCAATAATCATGCGCTTCATGTTAATTATCTCGGTTGTCCTGTCTTTGAAGGCAGAAAAACTAAGAATCTGTTTGATCCTCTTATTGGCAAGCTCCAAGTAAAAATTAATTCCTGGATGGGTGCTTTCCTTAACCAAGCGGGCAAAGTTACATTGATCAATTCTGTTCTCCAATCTATTGTGATGTACCAGATCGATGTTCTAAATCCTCCTATCTCTGTCATCAAACATTTAAACAGGATTTTTGCCAATTTCTTCTGGGGTCAATTGACGGCAAACTTAAAACTCACTGGATCTCTTGGGAAAAATCCTGCAGACCTACGGATGAGGGTGGTCTAGGCATAAGGTCTATTTCTGATGTTCTACAAGCCTTCTCCATTCAACTCTGGTGGAGACTTCGGTCCTCTAATAGTCTTTGGAGTAAGTTCATGAAACAAAAATACTTTCCCTCTTCTCATCCAGCTATCTGCGTTTCTTCGGGTTCCCCTACTTGGAAGCGGCTTTGTTCCATTAGAGAAATGTCTGAACAGTTTATTAAATGGATTTTGGGCAGACGAGATTGCTCGGTTTGGCATGACAATTGGCTCCTGGATTGTAACATCATGCAGTCTTCTTCCAACCAGTTTTCTCTGGTAAGAGATTTATTCAATACACATTCCCAGCTCTCAGACGCTGCTCGGTTAGAATTGGGTAATACAGCTTCGGCTTACATTGCAAAGCATGGATCTCTCTTTCTGGAGTCTTAACTCTAAAGGGAATTTTTCTCTAGCTTCTGCTTGGCAGCACATAAGGAAAAAATGGACTGTTTTGCCTCACTCTAAATTCATATGGTCCAAGCATCTTCCCCGACATATCAGCATTTTCATGTGGCGTTTCTGGCTCCGTCACCTTCCCCTTGATGAAAGTATTATGGCTAAAGGTATTCAGTTAGCTTCCAGATGCTCATGTTGTGATTCATGGAATATCGAATCCTATAATCATGTCTTTTTGAACAGCCCCACTGCTCGTTATGTTTGGCTTCACTTTAATAATCTTGCAAGAATTGCCCATCCATTTATTTCTTTGAATCAAGGCTATTTTGCATGGTGGTTTTCTAAGGATAATTCAGCCTTGCATGCTATTATTCCTTCTATTATCTTATGGGAGCTTTGGAAGTTCAGAAACTATGCCCTGCATGACAATCCTCGTAAACCTGGCTGGGTTGTTCTCGACAACATAAAGACCCTCATTATTTATATTCTCAAAAGTTCGGGCATCTCTCCTCTCCCTCTGGATAACTGGAATCAAGTTTACTACTCCCGTATGGGTCGCCTTACTTCTAAAATTGTTCGGGTTTTTAGCTGGTCCAAACCTGATTATGGATCCTTTAAACTAAACACAGATGGAGCTTGCCTGGGTAACCCGGGGTTGGGTTCACGTGGTGGTATTTTGCGTAATAGCATGGGGGATATGATCTGGGCTTTTTCAACTTCTTATGGCCTCTCTTCCAGTTTTCAAGCGGAATGTTGGGCTCTTTCAAATGGTCTTCGAGAATTGCAGCGTAGAGGTTTAAGGCGGGTTCTTGTGGAAGTTGATTCTAAAGGTCTTCTTGATTGCATTCAGGGTTCTGCGCGTCCCCCTTGGCGATGCTCTTACTTAATTCGCTCTATTACTCTTCTTCAAAGCGAATTAGATATTTTCTTCCACCATATTTACAGAGAGGCAAATTTTGTAGCGGATGTTCTAGCCAATTTTGGTGTTGATGAGGATCATGATGTTGTTTTTGATTCCGTTAACTCTCTCCCTGCCAAAATTAGAGGTCTTCTTACTCTGGATAAAGTTGGTACTCCTTATGTTCGGGTTTCTTAGTCCTTCTTTATGGCCTTGTTCCTCTTTTTTTTTGCATTTTATGTATTTCCTTTTCGAGGTTAGGCTCCTTTGTCCTCCCATTATAAGGGCCAGGCTAGTTGTCCCCCTCAAGTTTGTATTCCTTTTTCTATATAAATAAAATCTAGCAGGGTACCGTCCCTGTTTCCCAAAATAAAAAATAAAAAAATTGGAGATTGTTGAATCTTGCCTTAAAGTAGATTTGCTGAAAATCATTTCAGTTGTTGTCAGCCAATTCTTATAAATTATTTCTTGTTGGTCAGCTTGTGGGATATCTCTTTGTCAGTCACTTCTATCGGCTGACCATAGTTTTTAAAAGTGTAAGTTTAGTTACCTTATTTACTTGAACATTCTCTAGTATTGACACTTTTCTGTCTTATGTTTTGATAGATATTTTGTACTATATTTTTCTAACAGGATCCCTGAGATCTTGTGAGAAGATACATCGATATTGCTCAAACATATTTCAAATTCAAACGTGTTCCTAACGGGCTACTCCTAAAGATCATCTATAAATACCCACAGGAATCACTTGAAGAATACATAGAAGTCTGATCGATGTATTTTATACGTCGATTTTATATGCTTCTATGACTTAAATTATGCTATTTCATGAGGCTTTTGGCTACTAATATATGTTTTTGGTGAGTTTTATAAGTTTCAGGGTTATTTGTGAAAATATGCGAAACTCCAGGGTTTTAAGTGCAAATTTCAAGAAGGGCCAAAAAGGAAAAATGAAGAAAGAAGGAAAGCTGTTAACACTGGACACCTTGCGGAAGCAAGGTGCCTCAGACCTTGCGACCGCAAGGTAGGCAGTACATGTCACAAAAGAAGCAACCAAGGAATCAAACGGCCAGACATACTGGAGACCTTGCGACCGCAAGGTAGTCAAAATGCGACTTATTTGGATTTTCACACAGTCATTCGATTGAATTACAACTCCCGAGTATATATAGAAAGCCGATGCGAGTCCAAGATATAGAAAAAGGCTGTAGGTAGATTTTAGGTAGTTTTTAGATTGTATAACATAGTTAGATTTTGTAATTTCAAGTACTGAAGATCAAATCATGTATCAAATCATCTCCATGTGTTGTTCATTGTCTATGATGAACTAAATCATCCTTAATCTAGGAGGTGGGAGGTAACTTGTATCAAATTTATGCTTTGATTTATATATGTTTATTCAATGCTTGTTGATTGTGTTGTTTATCAATCCCTATATTATTTTGCTTTGAACAAATGAATGTAATCGCAAATAATAAAGGCTTAGAGGTGCGGATAACTGCATGACCAAGTGTATATGCCGTACACTGGCTCACCAACACAATAAATTGGACCTATCGATCCACGAGAGTGATAAGTTAGGACCAGGTTCTTACATGATCTAGGTGACAGATAGATCATAAATCTAGGTGACAGCTAGATTGACAGTTCCTGTGCTTAGGATATAGAATGGATGAATTTTGCGGGGATGGAGGCTGAACCAATTGTTCAACAGACTATATCTATTTTTAGTGAACGAACCCAAGCTATTGAATAATAATTATTGTGAATTAAACATAAAGGAGATACAAGTGAAACCCAGAATCCTAGATTACCACCCACCATAAGATCTTCATATATGTTATTACTGTCTAATTAGTTAAACATCTAAATATAAATAGTAGTTTAGAGTAGAATTAAATATAAAAAACCCCTTTAGATTAATAATTTGCTATCAATAAGTTCACTGTTCGTGATCACTTGTCTATGTGGGTTCGACCCTTGCTTCCAATACTATTCTATAATAGTATTGTTCACTTGCAAGGAAAAAGATTAATTAAAACATCGATCAAGTTTTTGGCGTCGCTGCCGGGGACAAGCTAGTTCACGTAATTAGTTTGTTGGTAGCGTAGTTTTTAATTTAATTTAGTTTTTAATTTAATTTTCAGTTTTTATAAAAAATAAAAATACAAAAAGATTTTATTTTATTTTGTTAAATAGTTAGTTGTTTTTAAATTGCTTTAAATTTATTTTATGCACAGTCGTCGATCTTTGAATCCTAAATTGGTAGAACTAAATCAAGATATTAATATTGTTAGAAGAAATCAAGAAGTCTTGGACAATCTAGCTCCCGAGTTTGATAATCAAGACCAATTGAATCAAGAGGATCCTCTGGTTGATCCTCCAATGGAAGACAATAACAATAATCGTAATCCTGAAAATTCAGTTGACCCAGTCAATAGGAATCAAAGAGAAGAAGAACTTGCAAGAAGAAATATGGAAGTAGTGATAAATCAAAGAACTATTAATGACTTTAGTAGACCTTCATTAAATGTTGTAACATCATGTTTAGTCTTGCCAGATGCTGTTAGGAATTTTGAGTTAAAAGGTCATTATTTTAATGTCATACCATCTTTTCATGGGATGCCCCATGAAGATCCTGTCAGTTTCTTAAGAGAATATGAATACATGATGAGTACTTTTCCTTTAGGAGGGTTGACTGAAAATCAAATCAAAATGAAATATTTTCCAAGTGCATTAAAAGAGTTGGCAAAGAGATGGTTTATGAACCTAACACCTAATAGTGTTTATACTTGGGCGCAACTATATGATTTGTTTATGAGTAAATTTTACAAGCATGCATCTCTTACTGAGTATAGAAAACAAATCATGTCATTTCAAAATGAACCAGGTGAAACATTCCATGAGTCATGGGATAGATTTAAAAATCTACTCATTATGTGTCCTCATCATAATTTGGCTCAACATGTGCTAGTGCTTCAATTTTATCATGGTCTTTCGCCAGGCTTACAAACTATGGTTGATAGTGCAGCTGGTGGTTCTATTAATAGAATGACACCAGAAGCACTAGAAGAATTATTTGAGATGTTAAGCATTAATTCCCAACAGAAAAGTGCTAGAGGTAAAAATAAGAGCCTATATCAATTGCAAGATAATTCAAATACACAAGCTCAATTTGAAAATTGGTAAATTCAAGAAGCATGTGCTTTATGTGGATTATATTCTCATGCTACTAATTTTTGTCCGTCAAGTGCTATGTATTCTGAACAGGCTAATGCTATGAATATGTACCCTCAAAGGCCAAGGAATGATCCATATTCTAACACATATAATCCTGGTTGGAGGAATCATCCTAACTTTTCTTGGGGAGGAAATAAGCCTTTGCAACCTCAACAGTTCCAACCTCAACCACCACAACCTCCACAGTTGCCAAATCAAAATCAGTTGAGAATTGAAGAAGTTCACAAACAAGAAGTAGCTAGTAAAGGTCAATCAGCATTGATGAAGTATATGCTTGAAGAAATTGAAAATCTAAAGAAGCACATTGCAAATTCTGAAGTTGATAAAAGAGAAGAAGGGAAGTTCCCTAGTCAAACTGAGCAAGCCAAGTCAATCACCGTCTTGCGAAGTGGTAAGGTGATAGGTGAAGAGGTAAGTGATCCTGATCCTTCTTCTAATGTGCCTGCTACAGGAAAAAATTCTGAAAAAGTGATTGAAAAAGATAGTGATAGTAATAAAGAAAATAATGAGTCAAGTAATCAAGAAGTAGAAGTAGAAAGAGAAGTAGAAGTAGAGGTTCCAAATAAGGAACAAGAAAAAGAGGATAAAAATAAAGAAAATACAATTGAAGATGAAAAAGAGTTGGATCAAGAAGAAGAGGAACCTTATGTGGCCCCTCCACCTTATGTTCCTCCAATTCCGTTTCCAAGAAGACTTATGAAAAACCGAATGGACAAACAATTTACGGAAATTTATAATATGTTATCCAAAGTGAATGTCAATCTTCCTTTGCTTAATGTCATTAAAAATATTCCAGCTTATGCAAAGTTTTTCAAAGATCTTCACTCTAAGAAACACAAGTTTGAAAACAATGAAAAGATTGTTGTTTCTAAAAACGTAAGTTCAGTTTTACAACCCGAATTATCACCTAAGTTGAAAGACCCTGGTAGCTTTAATATCCAAGTTTCCTTGGGTAGCTCTAAAAAGATGAAAGCAATGCTAGATTTAGGAGCAAGTATTAATTTGATGCCTTTTGCGGTCTATAAACAGTTAGGGTTAGGAGAACTAAAACCCACTAATATGCAATTACAATTAGCTGATCGTTCAGTTAAATATCCTTTGGGTATAGTGGAAGACATCCTAGTTCAGGTTGATAAGCTAATCATCCCATTTGACTTTGTGGTTCTAGAGATGGAAAGGAAGATATGCACTAATAATGAAGTCCCAATATTGTTAGGCAGACCATTTATGGCTACTGCCAATACAATGATTAATGTGAAAAATGGTAAACTCACAATGTCAGTCCCAGGTGAAACCGTTGAAATCTCTGTGTTTGATGCCATGAATAGACCTAGTGACATAAGTGCCTGTTTTTCAATAGATGAGATTGAAAAATTATCAACCAAAACCTTTGAAGAAGAGGAAGAATATGAGAGAGATAGATTCATAGTTTATGATGATAGTCCTATCCCTCCCATAAAAATTGATATTGAGGAGATTGAAAGAGAAATAGAAGAAGAGGAAAGATTAGAGAGAGAAAAGTTTGAAGCAAGTGAAAAGAAAGATAAAGAAGAAATAAATAAAGAATCAAAAAATAATTCTGATGAATCGGAAAAAGTAGTAGAAGAAAGTTATGAAATCAAAGATGATGAAGTAGAGATTCTAAAATCTCTCTTTGAAGAAATTGAGATAGAAAATATTGAAGTAGAAAATAAAGAAGATAATAAAGTGGAGAATGAGGAGGCTAAAATAAAAGAAACCATTAAAGTTATGAATTCAATTTGAGGTGCCATCCATTAATTCTCCCAAAGTCAAAGAATTAAAGCCATTACCACCCCATTTAAAATATGCATTTTAGGGAAGGTAACACTTTACTGTTATTATAGCAGCCGACTTAACGGAAAAGCAAGAAGCTAGTTTGTTAAAAGTTTTATGGACATATAGAGAAGCTTTAGGATGGTCTTTGGCCGATTTATAAGGAATTAGTCCCTCTATGTGTATGCATAAAATACATCTAGAAGAAGGTAGTAAACCTTCAAGAGAAAGGCAAAGAAGACTCAACCCACACATGGAAGAAGCGTTAGGAAAGAAGTTCTTAAGCTCTTAGATGCGGGTATAATTTACCTATATCGGATAGTAAATGGGTTAGTCTGTCAAGTAGTTT